>SKCR01037530.1:0-211266 GCA_019454045.1 Zanthoxylum bungeanum
TAGGTGGAAAGTTCAAAACTTTTCCTCCTTTGAAGTGTTTCAAGCTCCTCTTTTGATTTGTATGTTGAGCTCCAAGCTTGATGTTTGATTCCAAACTCAATTGGAAAGGTTTCCCTATCACCTTTGTATGATTCTATAAGTGCTAGCTCTTGGAAAATTTTACAACAAAATTGCCCATATTGCTCTTTGGAACTCACGGCAAAGTGAGAGTAAGAGAGGGAGAGAATTTTCGGTGGTGAGAGAGATGAAGAAGAGTGAATGTGTTACCTAATATTTGATTTTCAAAAAATCAATAATATAACATTTACCAAATCTAAGTTAATAAAGGTCACTCATTTCAATCACACTTGAGTGTTTTAAAAGTCATCACCAAATACCAAATTCCATCAACATAAAGTGATGAGAATGACATGTGATGTGACTTGATGTGGGCCCCACTTTGATTCAAAATTTGAGTGGGCCCGCAAACACGTTTCGGGCTCGGGTTCGTTAATTCTGAATTAACGAATTTTTCGTTGCGACTTAATTAAATCAAATTTAATTAAATAATTATGTCTAGCAAAATTACTATTAAAGTCGCTCGCGAATTAATTCTAAATTAATTCGTTAGCCCGAATTAAAATCCAATTTTAATTCCGTTATGAAATCTAATTTCATTTAATATATCGAATATATATTAATTAATCAATTAATTCCAAATTAATCGTTCTCTCACTTTTAAACGAATTTTATCCCAGATAAATTTTCGCCGTAATTAATCCCAGATTGATTTTCTCTCTCTAATAATTAATCTCAGATTAATTCTGTTCGAGTCATACGTCATCGGTGAATCTTCGGGAAGCGACCCATGAGATCCATGGATATGTTGGCAGTAAATCTGGTCGTCGGACTATCCGAACACGTGCTACCCGGTACCACGTTCCTACCGATTTACAAGACATGGTTGGCTTCTAGGAAAGAGCTGTGCCTACCCAATTCTCTAGAAATATTCTTTAAGGAATATATAATCTTTGTCAGGCGTAGTATACGTAGTATTGCGTATTGCGATCCAGTATCAGATGTCACATGCAAGGCCTGAGGCTGGAATAATGTTTGCCTCGTACGAAGCATATATCGGATCACAAGCAACTAGTCTCTATAATCGGATAATCATGACCTTGTCATATTATCCCGATAGTTGCAACATAATAGAGAACCAGTTATGTATCACTGCTGATCATATCATCTCCATATGACTGAAGTGATACTTCCGTCTTGACATCACACACACCCAATACACTACGATTCTCAATAAATCCAGAAGAGGCGTACACAGAACCTGTTAAAGTCCCGGACGACCAAAACCAAAGCGTATTGATTGTCGCAAGTATTAGCGATGCAAGTCTCAAGTTAAGACCAAATACCCTACCTTGAATCGAATTCCCATAGACACATAGTCATTCTACCAATGGGATTCCGAGGGGTCTATCCAGAGCGAAGCTGTTTCTGTACCATCGGTAAACACAACCTCCTATCACACTTGCATAAGTATCCAATACTTAAATATATGAGAACTATGCCGTTATGCTCCCACAATGTGCACTAGTCTATTCCGCATTATCGATGTCCAGTCTCGATAATACTACGACTAGGGATATTTAATGATTAAACCTTTGTGGATTGATATCGTCTCGTCTCTTATAATCTGGAACTAATCATAAGGACTTTTATCATTTATATATTCAAGTAATCTAATTACAAAATGATAAAATAGCAATTTCCTTTGTCACATAGTTAATTTATACAAAAACCACAATATCTTTTACAAATAGTGACGCTATGGGTCATAATTGTCTAACAGAAAGTCGTTGCTAACTTGGAATCTAGGTTTTTGAGGGTGTTCATCTTGTCAACAAACCTCTGTACGTGTACTACCTAGGCGGCTCATCGTATCTCTGCTCCGGCTGCAGGTTTTCCATAGTAACTTCAGTAGGGCGGTCGTGGTACTGCTCGATGAACCTTCACCCCAAGTCTTCGAAACTACATATGAGTCTCTTTGAAAATTACAAGAACCAAGAAAGGGCATTTCTGGCAAGAGTGGTAATGAACATCTTGCACTTTTGAACCTCGTTGGTGGTTTCAGTTAGAGCCTATATCAAAATTAGACCAGGTGAGCGACTGGGTCTGACTTCCCAGTATATTTGTTGAAGCTGGGTGGGGTGAAATCTCGGAACTTCAACTCCTCTTCAATCCATTCCTTGAATACGGAAGTGGACATCCCTTTGTTCACAAGTCATCCAAGTTCATAGCCCGAATGCCCTCATTCCTTTTTATTATGGCTACCACCATCTTTTCATCAACAAACTCCTCGTTCCAGTGAATGTCCTTCTTGTTACAACTCACCTCCAAATCTTTGCCTCTCTCTCTATGCTCCACATCTCTCCACGTCCGACCTTGACCCATAAAGTCCTCTGCATCGGAGCCCGCATCATCAATCTAGATGTGGCTCTTTCCTTGGGGTATTTCATTGTGGTTATTCTCTTGTCGCCTCTCCCCTCAGGGGTTCTCGACTTCCTTCCCTTTCCTTTTTTCTCTGCTAGGACCAACCTCCTGGATCTGAGCTTTGAGCGCCCGATTTTCTTGCTGCATAGCATGCATCTGTTCCTGAAATTATTTTTTCATGGCGTGCATTTGTCTTACATTTGCTTCATTATTTCATCCCTAATTGCCGAGATGTCCACCGAGGGTATCATATGGTGGGATACTTCTTCCTCTTGGTGAGCGCCAGATACAAAGATTCTAGACTCTTTATTTCTTGGGGCCATCTTGACTCGTTTCTTGGATTCAATGATTGCAGGAAATCATGAACACATCTTTTTGTCTCCACTTCTTACATACGGCGCCAATTGTTTGTATAGAAAACTCTACAAATAATAGAATTTAAAAAAATAATATAGAAGTTGATCAAAAGTACTATTTTATTGCTTGAATATCAAAAGGTTCATCCATTGCTTTAGGGTTTTTTACATTATTCATAATATCTCGTTGCAAAGAAAATAAACTGACAACGGTTACATTCCATTCATATTTCTCATTAACTGGCCCAATCCCTGGAATCTCATAACTTCTCTATTCTAGATGATCGTCCAACTTAAAGAAATAAAAAGTAATTAATTGGCTATCTCATTCATTTTTCAGCGGATTCGTGTCATTAAGGAGCTGATATCTCGGGTTCAATCTTCGCATGATCTTGGATTGCCTTTGTTGGAACTAAGCCTGAGATGGAATTTCTATCGGGTAGCTCTGACTTCGGACTCTGACGGAGATCATGACTTTAGATTCTGATGATAGATTCTGTCATCAGACTATGATGGTAGGTTATGCCATCAGACTATGATGACAGGTTATGTACCATACTTTGATGACAAGCTCTGTAATCAGACCTTAACGAAGGATCTGGATCTCATTTGAAATGTGTTTGGCCACGTGTCATGTGCCTAATTTTTCCCCAAACAAATATCAATTGGAATCCAATGCAGTAAGAAATGGGGGTTCTTTTTTGAAGGATTGTACGAAGTGGTTAAGAAAGTATTTATTTGGTTGTGTTTATTTATGTTCATTTGGTTTCCAATTTATTTGGTTGTGTCTATTTATGTTCATTTGGTTTCCAAGGTTTCCTGTTCTGGACGAAAAGGATCAACAATTGTATTTTTCTTTATTGAAAGGTTAGATGACACTATTTAAGTCCCTCAAGATGAGCCATCCGTCTTAGAGAAGAAAAACATGCACAAATTTTATTTTTATTTCCAATTTGTATATATAGAATACAGAGCAAAAAATATTGGTGAAATAAGATAGAAATTCACCAATAATTGTAAGGGATATTTTGCAATGATATTTATGCTTCAAGTAGCTGTATATTTTAGTATCTCTTTAAAATGTACAATTACTTGAAAGAGGAATGTCACTAAAATATCATTAAAAATTATCATATAAAAAATTCCAAAATTCACTAAATCCAATCAAGAGTGTTGAGGCGTGACTTGATGTATAGAGTTTAGGATCTCACCTTGAGGTATTAGGGTTCGAATTTAAGGAATGCGTTTCTTATAAGAGCCTGAGATAGTCAGAGAGTTTACATGCTCTATTTAAATCTGGAAAGTATGATTTGGCGATAAAATTTTCAACGATTAAAAAAAATGATGTTGAGCCGCTGTTAATACCGAATTTCAAGTCAGTAATTTTAATAAAAAAAATTAGAAAGAAATTGAATGGTATCCCTTTGGAATCTAGCGCCTTGAAATTTTACCAATAATTGGTCTATTAACTGATATACTGCCTACTCACATAGGCGGCCCAGGGTCTATACAAAACCCATCCTATTTTTTTTTAAAAATAAATAAATAAACACAAGACATAAAAGATTTGGAATTCAGAAACACGCATCTCCGACTCTCCCCATGCTCTGGGATCATTCCTAGTGTAACGCGCCAACACCCCAAGCTTGTCCAGTGCCAATGTCTTGCCCATGGCCGCTTGTGTTGTGGTGCTAGTGTGCACTATTATATTTTTCTTATTTTATTTTATATTCTATTTTAGGGGGGTGACAACTCAAACATCATGTGTGTTTCCTTGTGCCACTTTTGCAATGTCTCTAAAACCTCTTTAGGGGGAGGTGACCTGGACACCTTAGAAGGGCCTTGGCCACCAGCATACTAGGGGCTTAAGCTGTGTACTCCATCTTCCTTAGTTGGCTTGTTTAATGAAACATACTTCTTTTGATGTCCCACTGTTTTGTCCCAATGTGATGCTTGAATACTTATGCTTTGTGCTTGATATATGACTCCTTACCTCGTGCCATGTGAATGTTTGCTAACAATGTATACTGAACTCCCATTGCCTAACAATGCTAACAACTTGTTGATGGCTAACCTTGAGCTTGTCCTTGCAGGCTCAATTCTAGGCCGACTTGTTAGACGCAACGTTAACAAGTGCCGCACGGACCCAACTTGGTGACCCTAAAGTTTGGCCCGTGACAGTTGGTATCAGAGCGGGTTCAAGATTGGAACCATAAAATGGCTACAAGAACACCTATAAAAGAGCGGTTGGATGTTGTTGAGAAAAAACTGGTTGACATTGATGGCTACATTACAACATTAACGAAGAAAACTTCTGATGTTGAGAACTTCAGGCAAACTATCAAGCTACTTTAAACCCTAACGAATCGGGTAAATGCCTTAGAGGCCTAAGCTAATAGTGCTAGCACTAGTGCTCCCCGAGATGAGGGACATGTTAATAATTGGGTGGATGCGGTCAATACACTCAAAGAACAATTGGCCGAATTGAGTGTGAGGGTGAACCTCACCGCCCTTGCTCTCTCAAATCTACCAACAGCTACTCCAAGTAAGGAACCGATGAGATCTAATGTTCCAGAGCCTAGAGCTTATGAAGGTGTTAGAGATGCTCAAGCACTTGAGAATTTCCTCTTTGATATGGAGCAATACTTCCGAGTTTCACAGATCGTAGAAGAAGAGGACAAGGTCTCCATTGCATTGATGTACTTGTCTGGAGATGCCAAGTCATGGTGGAGGGCGAAATACCTAGAGATTCAGGATGGGCGATGCTCCATCCGAGATTGGGGAGATCTAAAACGTGAGTTAAAAGCACAATTCCTTCCAGGGAATGTAGCTTACATGGCTCGGAGACAGTTGCTAGAACTGAAGCATACATGTACAGTTCGAGAATATGTGAGGAAGTTCTCAGGGTTGATGCTAGATATTCGAGACATGACCGAGCAGGATAAACTATTCTATTTCCTTAAAGGGTTGAAGCCTTGGGCCAGGACTGAGCTACAGAGGCAGCAGGTTAATGATTACTCCTCCGCACAAGCTGCTGAGGAGCAATTGATAGATTACTCACTTGATGAGACCCCGATAAAGAGATCCTTGCCTGCACCCACCCCTAATGATAGTGGGAATGAACAAGAGAGTGGAGTCCAGCTCCTCAACCCCAAAAGGGCCTACGTCTCAGAATGGTCCTTCGAATGAGAAAAGGCCTTTAGCTTGCTGGATATGCGATGGGCCACATCGAGCTATGGAGTGCCCTAAGAAGTCTAGAATGACAGTCCTTTTGGCGCAAGAAGAAGAAGAAGTACACAAACGTGAGACCGAGGAAAACCCGAGAGGGGAAGAAGCTGGCCGAATAGTGGACATTGAGAATGCTTAATGCCTTGAACAATCAGCCAGAAACTTCGAAGGCCTTAAAGAAAGGCCTTATGTTTGTCGATGCTTTGGTGAATGGGGTTCTAGCAAAGAGCTTTATGGTGGACACGTGGGCCACCCATAACTTTATCTCTACTGCGGAAGCGAGGCGTTTGTGGCTCAAGTTGGAGGGAAATGCAAGTCGTATAAAGGCGGTCAATTCTCAAGCGCTACCCACGAGTGGGTTAGAGAGACAAGTAAAGGTGAAGATTGGTACATGGGAAGGCCAGACGGACCTTGTATTGGTTCAGATGGATGACTTTGATGTTGTTCTGGGAATGGAATTCCTTCTTGAAAAGGGGGCCATTCCCATCCCAGCTGTAGGGAGTTTGTTGATTATGGGGGGAAAAACCTGTGATGGTACTAGCGAATGTGAAACCACCCACTGAGGCGAAACTCTTATCCGCATTGCAATTCAAGAAAGGGATCAAACGATGAGAACCAACATTCATTGCCATCCCTACCCTAATCGGGGAAGAAATGGAGGGAATCATTGCTCCCGAGATCAACAGTGTGTTAGAAGAGTTTGCGGAAGTGATGCCGGATCAGCTTCCTAAGACCCTTCCCCCGAGGAGGTCCATCGACCACCAGATTGAATTAGTTCCTTCAGCCAAACCCCCAGCAAGAGCACCTTACCGAATGGCCCCACCAGAATTGGCGGAACTTCGCAAACAATTAGATGAGCTATTGGAGGCAAGTTTTATCAGACCTTTAAAGGCTCCCTTTGGAGCTCCTGTACTATTTCAAAAGAAACAAGATGGAATTTTGAGATTGTGCATAGACTACAGAGCTCTGAACAAGCTGACGGTGCAAACCACCTATCATATCCCGCTTGTGAGTTCCATTTTTATTGTCATGTGTCCGTGACAAAACAAGTTCAATTGAGTTGTAATCTTTCATGAAGATCTTTGTACAATTGGACTGGTTTCTGGTTGTTGTGCATCAGACATGCGTTCGTGGTGCGTTCGTTGCAGTGTTCGAACGATTGGCGTTAGTGCTGCGTTTGTTTTGGGTTCGAACGTGTGGCATTAGTGGCACGTTCTTTATTGGGTTCGAACGGGAGCATTCCAGAGAGCAAACGTTCAAGTCACGTTCTTGGTGGGTTCGAACGAGATCATTCCAGAGAGCATCTGTTCGTAGTGCGTTCGATTGGCGTTCGAACGAGTATTCACAGAAAGGGCGTTCGTGTTGCGTTCGAGTAACTGTTCGAACGCGACTGCGATCTGAACGCGTTTTTGGCCTACAAAACCCTAGTTTTTCACCCTACCTATAAATATAACATGTAGCCGCCATTCTAGTTAGTTGAAAAAGAGCTGAAACACTTTTCCTTTGAGCCAAATACTCTCAAAGCTTTCAACTCTCTTTGATTCCACCATTGAAGACTTCTTCATCTTATTGTCTTCTCCATTAATGGTGTGAATCCTTCTTTGATAAACCTTCAACACAACATAACCCAAATTCCCTAATCCTTCAGAGTTCTTTAGGAGGAAGTTTGGTAGTCGGAGTTCCGGCGTTCGAAGTGATACAATCTACTCAGAGACTTCAGAGGTTCTGAAGAAAACCGTGGGTCGCGGGCTTAAGGAGTTGCCTTGAGTTCTTACAGTATTGAGGTACTTGAGTCGGTGAAGTTATCACCATAGGTCTTGACCATCGCTGTAAGTTTATCTCTATATAATGGATTGGGCTGGTAGCCGATATACCCGGAGTGGTTGTTTACTCGGAAGAGTTTTCCACTTCGTCACCAAAATTATTGTGTTGATTTTGTGTGATTGATTTACTTTTCCGTAATTTACATTTCGTATTAAATTAATATTGTGGACTTTATTGTTGTTGGATTTTGTGGTTGGTAGTTGATTTTCCATAGACACATTAATTTGGACTTATCTTAATTAATTGTGATTATTTCCGCATATGGTCGGAACTTTGGATAACCCCGTATTTTCACCGCTGATAGTAGACTTGTTTGATCAGTTGAGTGGGGCAAGATACTTTACGAAGCTAGATTTACGCTCAGGATATTACCAAGTGAGGATAGTCGAATGGGATGAACCGAAGACTACTTGTGTCACTCGCTATGGAGCCTTTGAGTTCCTAGTGATGCCTTTCGGGTTGACTAATGCCCCCGCCACATTTTGCACGTTAATGAATGAAGTTTTCCATGAATATCTTGACAAGTATGTAGTGGTCTACCTTGATGACATTGTGGTCTATTGCACCAACATGGAGGAGCACAAAAAACATCTATCCATGGTATTCCAAAAGTTAAAGGAGAATAAACTCTATGTGAAGAGAGAGAAATGCTCTTTTGCTCATGAACACATTAAGTTCCTCGGGCAAATTATAGAACAAGGGCATATCCGAATGGACATGGAGAAAGTAAGAGCAATTCATGAGTGGAATACCCCAAGCAATGTTAGAGAATTACGGTCGTTCATTGGACTCTCCAACTATTATAGAAGATTCGTGAAGGAATATTCGAAGAAGGCAACCCCTTTGACTGAACTATTAAAGAAAGAAGTGACTTGGGAATGGCCCGACGCCTGTAGAGAAGCCTTCGAGAACCTCAAAACAGCTATGGTGGAAGATCCAGTACTCACACTCCCATATATGGCAAACCATTTGAAGTTCAAACGGATGCCTCAGACTTTGCAATGGGGGGAGTATTGTTACAAGAGGGCCATCCCATCGCCTGTGAAAGTCGTAAGCTTTCTAAAGCAGAAAAACGATATACGACCCGGGAGAATGAACTTTTGGCTGTGATACATTATTTGCGGGTGTAGAGACACTATCTACTGGGGTCGACATTTGTGGTAAAAATAGACAATTCCGCAGTTAGCCATTTCCTCACCCAACCGAAGCTTACTCCGAAACAGGCTCGATGGCAAGAGTTTTTGGTTGAATTTGACTTTCACTTCGAACACAAAGCGGGTTGTCTAAATCAGGCAGCAGATGCTCTGAGTCGAAAATCCGAGCTCAATCATTTGAAGGTGTTAGCCAACATGTCCTTCAGTACTATCACTACGCCAATCAGAGAACTTATTCGAAGCAACCTAGAGAAGGACCCTGTGTCTAAGGCGCTTCTGAAGCTAGTAAAAGAGGGCAAAGCTCTTCAGTTCTAGTTTGAGGATGGACTTTTATGGACAAAAGAAAATCGCTTATATGTTCTGAAAGCAGAAAACATGCGGAGTACCCTTATGAAAGAATGCCATGATACATTATAGGTTGGTCACCCAGGATGGCGGAGGACTCATGCATTGATAAAACAAGGATACTAATGGCCACAGATGCGTGACGATGTGATGAAATACACGAAGACTTGCCTCATCTGCTAGCAAGACAAAGTGGAAAAGTTGAAGACCCCAGGGTTGTTGGAGCATTTGAATGTCCCAACTATACCATGGGAAATTGTCTCTCTTGACTTCATAACCAACCTTCCAAAAATTGGTGACCTAACCAACATTTTGGTGATTGTTGATAGGTTTTCTAAGTATAAGACGTTTATACCAGCACCGAAGTATTGCAAGGCGAAAGAGACCGCAAGACTTTTCTTCAAGCATGTGGTGAAGTACTGGGGGTACCCAGACAGATTATGAGTGATCGGGACCAGAGATTTGCAGGCACCTTTTGGTCAGAACTCTTCAACCTACTTGGTTCGCAGCTGAACATGTCGACAAGTTATCACCCTGAAACAGATGGCCAGACAGAGAGATTCAATGAGATGTTAGAAGAATACATATGCCACTTTGTTAGTACCAATCAGAAGAATTGGGCACAACCACTTGATGTTGCCCAATTTTGTTTCAACTCTCAGAAAAGCTCCGCCACCAATAAAACTTATTTTGAAATTATAATGGGTCAACAATTTCAACTCCCACACACAGTGACAGAGTATTCAGGGAGGAGTCCGCGAGCTTTCAACTTCACGAAGGAATGGAGAACCAATGCAGAAATTGCTCGAGCATACTTGGAGAAAGCCTCCGCGAGGATGAAGAAGTGGGCAAATCAGCATAGGAGACCACTAGAATTCCAACCTGGAGATTGGTGCTAATCAAGTTAAATCCAGAGCAGATACGATTCAGAGGGAACAAAGACAAGAGACTGGTGAGAAAGTATTAATGACCTGTTGCCGTTCTTAAGAAGGTGGGTAAGGCTTCCTACAAAGTCGAGACTCCAGCGTGGATGAAGATGCACCCAGTTTTTCATGTCAGCAGGCTGAGACCTTTTCATGCAGATAGTAGTGATACAACCCGTAACCAACCACAAAGACCAGAGATGAAAGAACCAACAAGGAAGAGAGCCACAAGGGAAGTTGAGGAGATTTTGGCAGAGAGAGAGGTGACCGGGGACCAGCGACATGGAAAGGAGTTCCTAGTGAGGTGGAGAGACTTGGGAGATGAAGAGACTAGTTGTGAGAGAGCCGAAGACCTCCAGCAGTTTAAGCAACAAATTGAAGACTTTCAAACCCTTCAGCGTTGTGACGAGAGAGCCGAAGACCTGCAGCAGCCTCAGCAGAAGAGTGAAGATTTTCAAGCCTGTCAGCACCAAAGTGAAGAGCATGGGAGGAGTAGATCAGCCATGTCGACGAGGACGTCGACAGATTAAGTGGGGGAGGATGTAAAGCGCCAACACCCCAAGCTTGGCCAGGGCCAATGTCTTCCCCATGGCCGCTTGTGTTGTAGTGCTAGTGTACACTATTGTATTTTTCTTATTTTATTTTATTTTCTATTTTAGGGGGGGTGACAACTCAAACATCATGTGTGTTTCCTTGTGCCACTTTTGCAATGTCTCTAAAACCTCTTTAGGGGGAGGTGACCCGGGCACCTTAGAAGGGCCTTGGCCACCAGCATACTAGGGGCTTAAGCCGTGTACTCCCTCGCCCTTAGTTGGCTTGTTTAATGAAACATGCTTCTTTTGATGTCCCACTGTTTTTTCCCAATGTGATGCTTGAATGCTTATGTTTTGTGCTTGATATATGACTCCTTACCTCGTGCCATGTGAATGTGTGCTAACAATGTATATTGAACTCGCATTGCCTAACAACGCTCACAACTTGTTGATGGCTAACCTTGAGCTTGTCCTTGCAGGCTCAATTTTAGGCTGACTTGTTAGACGCAACGTTAACAAGTGCCGCACGGACCCAACTTGGTGACCCCAAAGTTTGGCCCGTGATACCTAGCCTAGGTACCTTAAAAAAAATCTTTTTTACATTTTTCTTCTTTAAGGAATTCTAGAATGTAGATAAAGTCATAAAACAAAATGGTCATTTTTAATTTTCTAAAAAGAACCAAACTGTGTGGTGACATGGAAGATTTTCCAAAAGCGTTTTAATAGTGAAAAATTTTAATGGAATTTCTCAACCCCAATTAGGGGTGTTCGCGGTGCGGTTCGGGGTAGATTTTTTCGTTTTTCACTTCAAACCGTGTGGGTTGGTAGTTTGGGAAATTAGAAACCGAAACCGAAACCGTAAATTTGATAAGGAAAGTCGCGGAGGTTCGGGTTGGCGGTTTGGACGATTCGGGTCGGCGGTTTGGATTATAAATTTTTTTAAAGGAAATTTTGTGTGTTTTTCACATAATAATTGAAGAGAAAAAAATACATAATTTTCATTTATACATTACATATTGTCATATGATCATTAAGTATCTTAAATTTCATGGTTAAAGAAGAAGAAAAATATAAAATAATATATAATTTGAACGCGGATCGGCGGTTTAGGCGGTTCGAGTCACGGTTTGAGTCAAAATTTGTGGTTTTGGACGGTTCGGTTGCGGTATGGTCAAAACCGCACACCGACCCGAAATTTACGGTTCGGTTCCGATTGATCCGAAATCATTTTTAATTTTTTTTCAAACCACACGATGCGGTTCGGATCGGTACGATTCGGATCGGATTGCGGTTTGACCCGAAACCATGATCACCCCTTACCCCAATAGATAATTAGGCTTGTTTTGACAAGAAATTTTTAGCCTTGTTTTGTCAATATTAAAGAAAGTGGTTTACCAGTTTACCCACTTTATTATACAGAGTTGGTGAACAAATAGGAAAAATAAACTACAAGATCCAGATAGATTTTTTTTTTTGGTTAAATAAATTGCAAATTTACTTCCCAAATATAATTGTTACAACCATTTAGTAAGATATGGGCACTCACGAGCAAAATTCTGCCCTGTAGATCTACATTTAATTAGACTAGGAAAAAGAAGTGCTAAATTTATTTTCCATTTTTACATAATTTCTCTCTCACAATTACATTTTTGCATTACTAAACAAAGCCATTAACAATATAGTCAAAACTTGACGGATATTCTTCGATTTAATGGTGACAAAATAAAATTATCCCATAGGGTCCATTATGGCTCCGCCCTTCAGTAGAATCGTTGTGGGGGTAAAGCTCCACATTCTCTGTAGCATGAAGATCCTTAATCAATGAAGCGAATTTGCTGAACAAGAATGTCAAAGGAAAATTGAAGATAACGAAAAAACCATTATAAGAATTTATAAAATGATTCTGTTACAATAAATTGCAGATAATATAAACCAATTTGGTGATCCCAGCAACAGGAATGATGTTAATAACTTTTGTTAATAGCTCCATCACATGTGAGGCTCTAAAAAATGGAAACAAAGAGAGGAGAAAAAGAAGGCAGAGCCAGGGAAGAGGCAGTGCATGGGTAGAACCGAAACAGATCATCTGTTAATAGCTCCATCCATGCTCTGCCTATTCCCCGTCTTTGTCTCTCTGCTTGCTTCTCTCTCGCTCACTTTTACCTTTTACCTTATACCATCTCAATTCTCGGTCTGGGACGGCCGGGGTTTTACCTGTTCCGCTTAACGAATTGGTGATTTGACAGCAGAGTTTCCAACGATTCCCAGAAAATAAAAAAATCTCAGCAACTACTACAAAAATCAATCTCACTGTCACAGTCCCATAGATAGAGATGCCTCAGTTAAATGAATATACATTTCTGGAATTCCAATCTATTGAGCTGCTGTGCATATATATGCAAGAAGAGTTAGTTATATGTAGTAGTACACATGTACTATCTATCCATCACAGTCTCCTTGGACTAGCTGACCTGACCTTGTACTACCAATTTTAAAAAACTTGAATTTAGGGTTTTGGGATCGTTACAAAGTACTGCAAGTACACTCTTTCTTTCTTGTAGTACTCTGTGTTATGGTACTCCACTATTCTCTCTTTCTGTCATTAACAATTTAATTAATTATTTCTTATTCAAAAAATATCTGTAACCCAGCATCCAGGCATTATTAGCTTGTGCTTGTTTGTTGGTATAATAGAATTTGTAAGCCACTATCAAGTTCAATAACCGAGGGAGAAATAACATAGATGAGCATATTTAGGCAAGAACAAAATTATTAAACAAGGACCATTTTCATGAGTCGGATTCGGATACCAATCAATAGGTGACTATACAATCTACCCGAAATGGCGCTCGGGTAGGGTTAAGCATAAGATTTATCTCTAATCTTATGCCATCAACTGTGCTATTTTGGTGCAGATGAACAAAATCACATCAAATTAACAAATAGCTCAATCCGCTATTTGCTTTTTTGTTTTTCTTTCAACAGTAGATGATAGATATTAGGGTTTAAAAAAATAAAATCTTGGAGAATAATTTTTTTAGAGCAAAATATGGAACAATGGATTGGAAATGAGTATTTCAAATTGTACAAAATTTGCACCAAATCTCACTTTATTATTGGGGTTGCTCTTGAAAAGGACATATAAAAAGCCTACAACGGGGCCAGTGAACACGGTCATACACATCACCAACACGAAAAATTATATTATGTTTCGGGTGTATGACCCAGCTACTGTGAGAGAGATGACATATACACCCGAAACATGATATACCACCTCCGCCAGCACAGTGAACTACAAAATAATTGGCATGCAAGATCCAATGATGGGAAACTCACATAAACAAATAAATTCTCCAAATCCTTGTTTCAGAGTTAAAACCCTATACTCCATCCAATCCATTCCTAGGTCTCATAAACATAGCACCATGGTGACTGCCTATGTGTCTGGTGCTGTAAAAATCAATCTACAATCTGAGAAAATACACTGCACCTATGCATATACATGACACGTTTTTCTGTTGTGCCCCGCTCCTTTGCACTTGCTGCAATGCAGCTCTCTCTTACGATGCCCCTTCCATCTTATTCTTCTCTTCTTCGGCGTGCCAGATAAAGGAAGAAGGGGAGGAGGGCGAACTTGAACTTGAACTTGAACTTGTGAAGTTTGAAATGGTTGCAAAGACTGATCTATTACTGGAACTGGATTAATTGATTCTGAATATGTTAACCGGAAGGCTTCAGTTGTATAGAACTTGGAGCAGTAATCAGGAAAATTCCTACCAACATGCTGAAGAACAGCCACAGCATGGACACATGGGAAACCATTCAGTTGCCAACCTCTGCAATTACAGTCCCAAACATCAAGGTTCACAATATTAAATGAATTCAAACCACGGACCTCAAAAGCACTTCCAAGTCCCAATAGAACTTGGAGCGAATGTGTTTTGAGCATCTCATTCTGTAACTTATCCTCCAAAGATGGAGTTAACTTTGTCAACCACTGATTTGAATCCATCCTGCGGGTGTACATCATGTCCATGATCTTGCGGCAAATGGTATTTATAATTTGCACTATTGGTAATTCAGGAAGGTCACCCACCCAGCTATAAAATGACACAGCAACATGCGATGTCATCTGGTTGTATCGTGAACCTTCAAAGAGTGCATTTGCCCAGTTTTCAGGTTCGCTACGCAGGATCCAATCAAAGGCCTCGGACGAAATGGTCTTAATGCTCTCAATGCATTTTCTAAATTCGTCAAGCGTGCCAGCTTGGGCAGCATCATACAAGTGAGCAACAATCACACTAACAACTTCCTCTGTATATGAGCCTTTAAGATCCCTTTTTAACTCCTCTGTCAGATGATGAAGGCAATAACAATGGTATGAATTCTCAAAAACCATGAGAATCAATGGTCTCAGCCGCATCAGCCTATCTACAACAAAAGTTATTGATTGGCATGTTGAAAGTGCAGATTTTAGTTGAAGCAAGAACCAATGCCAATTATCATCATTCACAGCATCTACTACACCAAAAGCAACTGGAAAAATTCCATCATTTCCATCCAAAGCTGTAGCAGTCAATAAACTTGATTGGTACTTTGATTTTATAGTCACAGAATCAAGGAAAATAAGGGGGCGGCAACCGTTCTGAAAGCCGTATAATGAGGCATGCAAGGCAACAAATAATTGATGAAAACTTAAGTCCTCCCTTGTACTGAGGGTGACAACACTACCTGGATTTGTCTCTAATATTTTATCAACTAACCAAGGTAACTGATTGTACGACTCTTTGTATGATCCTTGAGACTCCCCCCTGGCATTCTCTAAGGCACGCCATGCTTTAACGTACCCTAATTCAATTCCAAAATCTCGACGAATTTCTTCAGCAATTTCTTTCGGTTTACATTTTGGGGTTTGTAGCAACTTCTCCTTTACAATGGATGCTAGCAGTTTCCTAGAGGCTTTAGAACGAGTTGTGGGATCATGACCCACTTTACATGTATGAGTTCCATTCATTGTTTTGATTTGAAATAACTGTGTCGTAGGAACTCTCGACGCATGGATCCTCCAAAGGCAACCTTCAGCTTTGCACTTTGCGGTTACCCGCAAACCCTCATTCTTCTTAAAACAGTATGTGAAGCCATGCGCAACTGAATATTTGTCCAAAGCATCTCGGAAGTCATGAACATTATTGAACCGCTGGTGTACACCAGTTATGCAATTTTTCCATGATTTAATAAGTTTCTGCTGCATGAGATCAGGACCAGCTGGAGCTGAGGTGCTGAGCTGCCTGGAGTCCCCAGCATCTGAAGCAGCTGGAAATAAGGAGTTGAGTAGCACCATGTCTCCAGAAACAGAAGGAAGGGGAATTAAATTATCAGGCGGAGTGACAGACTCAGCCCCTGTTGTCCTGCTAGACCTGTAAGAGAAAATTTCCATGAGAAAATGCAACAGGCCAGTACTTTATGCTCAGTAAAAGACCCCTGAATGTCAAATAGTTTAGCATCATCCTTTTCAGGTTGCTATCAAAACTCAAAGTTTGACCAGTGGCCTAAAGAGTCCTATCATGAACCAGAATCAAATTAAGAAAACAACATAAAACAGAACAATTTTTTGCTAATCCAAACATAAACAAGTGCATACTACCTACTGCAAGGAGTGGTCAAAGCATCATCTGTCAGCTTCTCACCAACCATGACATAAACATCAACAGTTCCGGAATCTTCATGAAAATCAATCAAGCGTTTTATATCTTTGTCGCCAGATATTGTGATGAGAGTCTTATTGTTTTTAGGGAGGAAATATTTGACGACCATGGCATTAGGATCATACTTCCACATATCTGCCATCTCTAGCTTCAATTCATCAAATGTACTCTCTTTGTTCGCACTGAGTGCATGAGCATCCCCACCCGAGTACACCAATGAACCATCACTGGCTGTTGTAAACTTTCCACCCGACTGACATATAAGAATAAGATTTCCCTTACCCATAACTTCACAGCAAGTGCCAATAACTGTCAAAACCAACATCAAATAAGTCCAATAATACAAGGAAATTCGCATCAAATATCATAATCGAACACATTAGGCTTAAACTGACAGAAAACTTCCTTACAACACTAAATATTCCCATCAAATTTCTGTTGAATCAAATATTTGCTCAATTCAAAGGACTAGGTATCCTTGCTGTAGGATTTGCATGTCCCATATCCATCTGTTTGATTTCATACTCGAAATATAAATAAATTTGTTTCGGGAGTGGTGAAATTCAACAAAATAAAGCAAAAATATTAACCTACAGTTAGCAAAATGTATTGCATAAAATAATACAAAATAGAACTTTTAGATGTTCTTCGAGTTACGTTTTTATTATCCCCAAACCCTAGATACCAAACGGCGATCTAGGGCAACGCTATTTAAAACAACTTTGAAGATATTTTAATTGCTGAACAGATGAGTATTAAGTAATAAGTAAAATTCAAATAAACAAATTAGAATAGCAAACCTGATCCAGAAACCCTAGCTCGACATGCGGAATGAGAGAGAGACGATAGTGATGGACACAGAGGTCAATAGTGAAATTGAGGCTTAATTGCAAGCGGTTAATAAAAATTTGTGATAATAACATCTGGATCCCTAATATATTAATTTTCTACTATGTGAATATATTATATCTATTTATATCATATAGGTTCATGACTATTGTTGCAATGACTGAAATACCCCGTAGAATTTTATTCAGAAAATAAGTTTTTATTTAAAATATCAAACCGTATAAAATATGCTAAATGAAATTTTATTGTTTGCACCCAAATTATTCAAAGTAAGTCCATAGCAAGTCCATCTTAATTCGGCCAAAGCCCAAGACATCAAGGATCAATGTTAGCCCAAATTTTGGTGCCTCAAAATTAATCGTGTGTGGATTTCTTCTATAATTTTCTCCAACAAAAACAAGACGTGAGCAACATGAGGACAAGTGGAAGAATAACAATTGCAGGACATGAGGAGCGAGTGGAAGAGTTGGCGCTTGCAGAACGTGATGATGGTTTCCAGGACGTGATATTTACAGGAACGTGGATGAGCAGTTAAGATGGAGAATTGTAAATACATGGACGACAATTCAGAGAGGGGACACCAACATCCAATCTAAAAAATCAACATGTCAATTTTTTCATCAGCTTTTATCTGTAGTTAAATTACATTCCAACTCTTCTTCTGTAGTGGTAATAGTCAATTTTAATTCTAACAAAATTTAGATTCAGTTTCTCTATAATTCAATCTCTTCAATTCTTTCCTCTGTAATTAGGATCCTTTAATCATTTAAATTTAGCAATTTACAGCTTTTTTTCTCTGTACTTAGAATTTCAATTTCAATAGAACTTATCTTTCAATAACTTTCAATTCTTTGTCTCTTATTAGTATCCTTCTATAATCCAATTGTTTATCATTTTCAAACCTTAAATAACCCATTAATTTTCACAATCATTTCGATTAGAAGTCTGTAATTTACGTTGAGGATCCACTCCTCTAGCACAGCTCGCAACACCAAATTTTTTCAGAGCTAGTATATAAATTAGCACGCCCAATGGGACCCATTAGAAGGATGCAGCCAATCAACATAAAATAATATGAGAAAAAACTTGTCCACGTCTCATGATGAGGAAATTGCTCATACAACAATATGGCAAAGACAAAAAGGAATCATTCCACATATGGTGGAGCAATCTGAGAGGAATCCGGCTCATCTTAAAATTCGTAATCACAGGAATCAGACTCCAACATGACATGTTATTGGAGCCTCAGATGATACAAGCTCGCCTACCAATTTAAGTATTGATCTAGTTATTTTTACAAATACAACATTAAAGAGGATGGAAGCTGGCCAAGAAAAATTCCTACAAGCTTTGGAAAGGATTGAGCAACTCATGTTTGGTCAGACTTAATCCAGTCCGAAGATTGGGAAGAATGAATGATAAAAAGCAACCTCTAGACCGGTTAAGCAGGAGGAACTCGAGAGGCGATCCTCTGGAGGATCTCATGAAACACATAGTTTACCTCGTCCTTATAAGTCAAATCCTCACCCTCCTCCTCCAGCTCCAGTGTTAGAAAAATATCAATCTAAGGAGGAAGTTTGAGGAATTACTAGGATTTCTGCTACCAATGGCCGCCATTTTGGCAATGGTAGGCTTGTGGCTCCTATGGCTCTTAAGAGTTCTTCGCAGCCATAAATCCAAACAACTATCTTGCACATTATGAAGAGGGAACACTTGCGGGAGTGGGCTCGATGGGCATTCATCCAATTGTCAACATAAGAAATCCTCCACAAATACACTGTATGTGTCATAGTTCATGCAATCATGTAATTGATTCTTACTGAGATTTTCAAAATATTGTGCAGGACATGATCGATAGAGACATATTAAAGATTCCAGATAAGAAGGAAATTATTGGTGTTTTGACGGCGGAAGCGCGATTTTAGGTGAAAATGGTTTTAAACATTTTTAAATATTCCGAATGAATTAACTGGTATCTTATACCTCTAATTAGTTCATATTCACCTCCTCATATTTTTTTGTTAACAAGTCACAAAAGAAAGCAAAGTTCTACGAAAACGTTTTCATGAAAATTACTATGTAAAAAGGGTAACCGGTCACTTGGGCAGTAACCGGACAGCCCCGTTAAGGCCATTTTTGCATAATTTCGACGTTTTCATGAATTTTCACCTCGGAACAATTCTGGAAAATATCTTAGTACCCAATATACATCCAAACATCATATTTTTACTCACAAAATATTTTGTTTTTCAGATCTGATTCAGAAAATAAATCAATTCAATTTTCATGCAAAACTCTAATTTGTCACCAAATTAATCAATTTGATGTACACTATTTTAAAATCACCACAAATGAAATCTCAAGAACAATTCTATGCATCATGAAAGTGGCTATAATACCCTAGAATGGCAATATCACATTTTTGAATCTAATTCAACATTTAATTCAAAATAACACATACTTAGCATAAGGCTTTTATGGATCATCAATAAATTCCCAACACCAATTATTTGGAAACACGCAATACATATTAACATGCATAAGAAAATAATTTTTCAAGATTATAAACAAAGATTGTACCTTAATCCTATCAAGCTTTTCTCTTTGTTTCCAATTTTCAAATTCTTCCTTTGATGTGGAAATTCTTGTAAACCTAGGCCTAATGGTTTTATTTTCCTCTCAACGTATGAGAAAAATGATAACTCAAAAATGAAAATAACTTTTCCATTTTATCCAACCTTGGCCGAAATTAGGGGGGAAAAACGTCAATTTTTCAAGTCAATATTTAGTCCTAATTTTGAAACCATTTAAGCTTATCTAAATAAGATTAATAAATAAATTTTGTGTTAATGGAATCCATGTGTCAAACACACATGGTTTTGCCAATCATAGTTAGCCAAATATTAAAGAATATTCCAGTAATATTATTTCTTCTAAAAACTCATATTAATTAATTTGAATTTCCATTAAATAAAAGACAATATAAAGTTATGGTAAAATATTACAAGAATATTCCTCCTTTATTATAATTAACAATCAATTAACCATTAGTTAATTCAATTAGTCATAATAAAGATAAATGTCAAAATTTAATAGGTCTGTAATGTGTATCTAATCAAATTATGTATTATATACAAATATATATTATTTTATGCGCATGTGTAAATTATGAAAATCCAGATTATCCATAATTTATTGTCCGGGTGCTCAATGAGTACACTTCATATTGTGGGACTCTATAGGTTTAAGTTTCTTTGTCACAAAAATCATTTATGTATTCGTAATTTGCCTACTCACAAATTTTGACGACCACGGATAATCGAGTTGAACCATACAAACTGAGATCATTACATATATTTAATCCATCTATCATAGGCTATTCGAATTATTCCGAAGATATGGAAAAAAGGACAAAACTCGACTATGAACATTTCAGGTATATCGCAACAGAATCGTGATTCTCTAAATAAATACTCAGAACTCATTTCCGCAGTATACCTAGGCCAATGATATCAAAAAATTACTGATTGGATACCTAAATCTCGTACACGGGTGATCGGTCACTCACGTAACGCAAGTGCACGCATCGTTCAAGTAGTATAAAATGTATCGATCCCACGAGGACTTAATACCTTAGCTATTAATTTATGACGTTAAATGCTTACAAGTATTTAATAGACTGATTGTTGATTGGATGATGATTTTTGTCTGAAAACAAGTAAATAAAAAGTGTGAAAGTAAATTAAAGGAAAAATCAATATTAAGAAACTATCTAGGGTTGTGAATCTTTCCAATATCTTTTAAAAATGAAGTGATTATCTCATGAATGTGTAATTTATTGGTTTATTAACCTGGAACACGAAATTATGCAAAAGCCTCTTCCGATGGTCAGATGTAAACACCCAGTATAACCCAATTAATCATATTTCTATGTTAACCAAGTTACCTGAATTCATTAAGATTAAGTTCCAATTATGGCTACCCCCGCCCGACAGGCATATTCCTATCCTATAAGGAAATCTATTAAGGGTTATCTATCCTTAAGTGAGATCGTGAGCTATTGAGTCCAAGACTGAAACCTAAAATCCATTTTCCAAGTTCATTTTAAGTTTACCAAATCAATCTTATTAATGGCCAGTTAACAAGAAGCATTAAGACTAAGGCTCAATAAATAAACATTTATATTACCCAAAACATAAAATTACCACTTATAAACTGGTGATATTGGAATTCATCACAACCCTAGATACAGGGTTTAGTTACCACACATATATAAGAATAATAATGACATAAATAAAGTAAATGACATAAAGTAAAAGCTGGAAATTAAATAGATAAATTAACAATAAAAGAATATGTTGAGGTTAGTTAGAGGATCCACTTTTATTACTTCTAATTTAGATATCTCCCTTATTATAATATATAAACTTTGCATGACATTACCAACCAACCATATAGGCGGAATCCTGATTAAGTCAAATTTATGATTAATTCCAACTAACCATAAAGGCGGTATCCAATTTAGTCAGGTTAAAATCAATTTAATTAAGTCCAACCGACCATAAAGGCGGTATCCCATTAAGTCAGGTTTTAAAATAGTTTATATATTATAATTAAGGGAGATTAATCTAAATATTAGTAATAAAAGCTTTACCCTTCACCCCAGCAGAGGGGATGTAACATCCCCGATCTGGAAGATGTTACCGGCAGGGGATAACAGTACTAACCCCATAAGCCTCTGACTATTTAACCATAATAGAAACTAATATACTTTTCTTTATATGACTATACTTTGTGTGGGACAGTAGCCCAACTCAAGAAAAAAGAAAACCTACTCAATATTAATTACTGTATTTAACAAAAACCGTTTTACAATGACTGCACACGACCTTGACTTATGTAAGACTCACTCTTGACTATAACTGGACTCTCACTGTATATCTGACTCATACTGGTGGACTCCATCCCTAGTGACTGCATCAGTATCCGTCCTCCTGAGCTCGTCCTCCAAGAGTCCTGCAAAACATAAAGACTGAAGTGGGGGTTAGATCGTTATTCGATCTAAGTGAGTGGACAAGAAATCTGAAAAACTCAAATCAAATCATTAGGTCTTTAAAACTAAAGTCTTAGAAAAATCACTTCATATGAAATCTCTTTTCTGAAACCTCCATCTGAAATCTCTTTAATAAAACTGATCTTTCTGAAAACTGCTTTTGAAACTCTGGTTTCTGAAAACTATTTTCTAAAATCTGATTTTTGAAAAATGTGTACTGAAAATCTAAAAATTGTGAGCTGCTCTATATCTGAAAAACCTTGACGTATGAGGGTATTACGTATCGACGTCCCCACATACGCCTAACTGTAGCCAACAGTGAAAATCCATGACTTTGGGGTGTTACGTATCGCCGTCCCCCAAAGCATGCCACTACTGTCTCTGAAACTGGTGGTCTTGGGACGTTACGTATCGCCGTCCCCCAAGCCACAAACTATAACTAGGGGTGCGAATATATGCTACCATCCAAGCTCTGAAACTAGGGTCTAGGGGCATTACGTATCGCCATCCCCTAGCCATGCTCTAGGATCTGAGGGCATTACGTATCGCCGTCCCCTCAGTCCTCTACATGTGCACATGTCTCTGTATCCGTCAATTCCAACTGTATCAAGTTACATACTGGGGTGAGTTTTTCCCTCATGCCCAAAAAAATATAAAATCATGCTTTAAAAACTTTATGTCTAAAACATAACTTAAAACACAAATTTCATGAAATATCTGTGATAAAAGAAATCTAACGCCCTAAAGCGTAAAAGATATGTCTGATATCAAAACTTAATAAATAAAACTAGTTTAAGAAAAGAAATCCACTCACTGATTCGAAACCTGCCGGTGACACCTTGCGATGGTTGCGGAACCGCATCCCTTGATGATAATCTAGAATTAGCAAAATTCGTTATTACCAAGGTTGCGAATTATATCCTTACTTAACAAAATATATTCGTTAATCATGATAACGCATCTTCCCTATGTTACTAATATTTTAGAATGGTCTAATAATTTTTACTACACTCATTTAAGGATCTCTCAAGCTACTTCGTAAAACTCCATATTATGCCCCATTTTCCAGAAAATTTCAGTGCACTAACACTGATTTTGAAAATTCGGTGCGCCTAATCGGGGTTGAATTTGGGACTGAAATTTTAATAGAATACTCATTTATGAGTCTATTTTATGTTGGCTTTTACGGATCGTGGTTGCGATTCCTAGAACTCAAGTTATGGACTGACGTTCAGGGGCTGTGCGACTGGAAAAACTGGGCACATGGGCAGCAGATAGCCCGACTTCAAAAATTCGGTCCGGTCTCATCTTGAGTCCCAAAATTATAAATTTTGGATATGTTACTCCCATATATGTCTAGTTTACCGAGAAGTTTACGGTTCATCGATCGGGAATATAAAACGCAAGTTAGAATTGATCAAACACAACCTGTACCGGAACGGGACTGAACTGATTTCATTAATTACCTTCCTTGTTTCACCATCTGATTTAATACATTTAATCCGACAACCCCCAACATAATTTCTACTATTATATACACTCTTTATAACATACAAATCATACTTAATATCTTAATTTGATATTGGTTTGGCATTTTGTCGAATAATTGATTGTCGCAAGTATTAGCGATGCAAGTCTCAGGTTAAGACCAAATACACCTACCCTGATTCGGATTCCCATATACACATAGTCATACTACCAATGGGATTTCGATGGGTCTATCCAGAGCGAAGCTATTTTCGTACCATCGGTAAACAGAACCTCCTATTACACTTGCATGAGTATCCAATACCCAAATATATGAGAACTATGCCGTTACGCTTCCATAACACGCACAAGTGTAATTGTGGGGACACAGGATCTGGACGACGCATGCTGTCCCGGGCTCGCGGCCCGGTCGGGAGTACGGAGTAGCCACGGGGGACTAAACCGGAGAATAATGGAGTCGCCACCCAGTGTGAACTGGGAAAATATGATTTAAGGCCGCACTCACCCCTCGCAAGGGAAGACCTCAAACCGTTGGGTTCGGAATGGTCCCTTACTTATGTCACTTGTAATGAAAGGATTTATGTAATAATTTAATCAAGTTTAAGTAACACTTATTTCCAAGAGGATCATGCTTCTAAATTCACATGCATACATCAACAAGTTCATCACAACATGCAACATCTCATGGAAATCTCATGAACATTTCTCAATCATATGATATGGAAAACTAAGAACAACCTAATCATGCTTGAGTACTATCTCATGAACCTATTAACCAAATAACATGCTAACAGCCTAATCATGCTTGAATATCATCCCAAGAACACATAGAATGGATAAATGCAGGAATACAAATAATATGATTGGCTACATAATACAAGAAAGATCAACCAAGAGGCGATTATGCATGAATATGATAAGACAGACTCAGTTCAGTGTGTGCGCGTTCGTGTGGCGTTCGTAAACGCGTTCGAACGGTAAACAGAAGGTTCGCATTCGTGTAGCGTTTGATAACGCGTTCGAACGGTACCAGACTTGATGATACAAAATGCATGTGCGTTCGAGTAGCGTTCGTAAAACGTATTCGAACGGTAAACAAAAGGTTCGCGTTCATATAGCGTTCGAGAACGCGTTCGAACGGAACCAGACCTGATGGATGATAAGACCAAGAAAGTGCGTGTGCGTTCGCGTAGCGTTTGTAAAACGCGTTCGAACGGGAAACAGAAGGTTCGCATTCGTATAGCGTTCGAGAACGCGTTCGAACGGAAACAGACCTGATGCATGCAACACAAAGAATAAAGACAATAACGTCAAGCTTAGTATGCTCGATTGAACGTATCTTGCATTCAACCGAACACACATCAACCGACGCGGCAAAACATCGTGGTAAAGGGCTTTAACCCCTCCCAATAAGGGATCTTTCATTGCACTTACTAAGCCCATGCGCTCGATTGAATCATGCATACAAAGAACTAAAAACAATAATATCAAACTTAGTATGCTCGATTGAACGTATCTT
The DNA here is from genome assembly GCA_019454045.1 of Zanthoxylum bungeanum. NCBI lineage: Eukaryota > Viridiplantae > Streptophyta > Magnoliopsida > Sapindales > Rutaceae > Zanthoxylum > Zanthoxylum bungeanum. The sequence continues at coordinate 25,459 of SKCR01037530.1, forward strand.
GCATTCAACCGAACACACATCAACCGGTGCGACAAAGCATCATGGTAAAGGGCTTTAACCCCTCCCAATAAGGGATCTTTCATTGCACTTACTAAGCCCATGCGCTCGATTGAATCATGCATAAATAAGCAACATGCCGAATTCAAATAACGAAAAAATAAATAAACCGAAGCAACATAAAACAAAAGAATGTGCCATTTACTCAAGTAGTACGTGGAGTTGTATCCCGAGTACAGATCATACTACCGTCCATTCGGAATCGGCTATGAAATTTATGTCCGGGTTTCCATCCTATATACCACAAGAGACGACACTTTTCCATTCATCCAATACCCACAACACACATCATACACAAACAAGATTCAACAAATAATTAAAATACAATCAAGATAAATAGCAAAAATCAAATAAAGATGAGTGTGAAAAGTACCCTCAGGTCTAACCTTTTAAACCACCTCTTGGATATACGGCACACGATCGTCGGAAGGGTGGATGTTCCGCAACTCTTCCGGTTCACTGGTTCACTGCTCTCTTTCGTTGTCTCATGTTTGGAGTCGTCATTCTCCATCTTTTGCTGCTGCTTTTGACTCCGATTTGCTCCTGTTTTACTGCTGTTTGGTCTCCGTTTCAGGTCTATTAGTGGACTGTTTTTGCGTTTTTTTAGGGGGGTTTGGGTTGCTGTTTTGGGGTGTGTTTTCTGTACCGTTTTAAGGCTTATTCTGGACAGTTTTAGGAGTGTTCGTGAGGGTAGTTTCGTCACTGTTTTGGGGTGTGAGGGGCTGATCTGTTTACGTTTTTGATTGTTTAGGTGATGTTCGAATGTCATAGGCGAAGGTTCACGGGGTTGTGTGGTGAAGGTGGGACGTGTTGAGTGCTTATGAAGGTTAGGGTTTATTTTTTGGTCTTTGCCGTGTGTGTGTGCGTGAGAGAGAGAGAGAGCCGAATGGCTTTGGTTTAGTGTTGTTTATATAGGGAAGGGTTAGGGCTTCACCTTGCCTCACAAGGAATGGGATTTGGCATTAAAGAGAGGATTTGATTTGGTTTAGATTAGGAAGTCAATATCTTTAAGTTAGGAATAATATATATTTGATTGAGAATATAATTGGTTGATTGATTTTAATTAGGCATGGCATATTTTTTAATTTGGTATGTGATTTTTAGATTTGTTTTGATTTCACCATTTGTTTTAAATGTATTTTATTAATTGGGATGTGTTTTATGGGCTTTGGTGGGTTAATTGGGCTTGGGTGTGAGGCTTGCAGCAAAACCAGAATTACCGACACCGTTCGAACGCCTCCTCGAACGCGGCACGAACGCCCGCAATCTGTTTGACGTTTGAACGAATTAACGAACGCAGCACGAACGAAAACAGTGAACCTTGTTTATTCTGAATTTCCCCTTCCGACGTCCGTTTCTCGTGACTTCCGTGACTTAAAAGGTAGTGCCTCCAAATGAGACTCATCATAGGGACTTATATGCAAAAATGCAGTGCCTACAGTCGCCCCTACTTTGATTGGACTTGTGTAATGTGCAACAGTGACAATCCTATCAAAGTTATGCAATGCATTTTCACTTACCTGGCTCGCCAACTGCCACTTGACTTTCCATGTGTTGAGTTGATTTGGGTGGTGAGGTGCTGCGACCCCTGGTTCATTCCCGAACCGTGTTGTGATGTGGTCCATTCCTGAACCATTACCGTAAGGTGGTCCATTCCTGAACCGTTACTGTGAGTTGGTCCATTCCCGAACCGTTACTGTGAGGTGTTCATTCCCGAACTGTTACCGTGAGGTGGTCCATTCCCGAACCGTTACTGTGAGGTGTCTATTCCCGAACTATTACTGTGAGGTGGTTCATTCCCGAACCGTGCTTCCATTCTTGGAGTGCCATTCCCGACTTGTTCATTCCTGAATTGTATTTCCATTCCTGGAGTGCCATTCCCGGCTTGTTCATTCTTGAACACTGCTCCATTCTTGGATTGCCATTCCCGGCTTGTTCATTCCCGAACTGTGTTTCCATTCTTGGAGTGCCATTCCCGGCTTGTTCATTCTCGAACTGTGTTTCCATTCTTGGAGTGCCATTCCCGGCTTGTTCATTCTCGAACTGTGTTTCCATTCTTGGAGTGCCATTCCCGGCTTGTTCATTCCTGAACTCTGCTCCATTCCTGGATTGCCATTCTCGGCTTGTTCATTCTTGAACTCTGTTCCATTCTTGGATTATCATTCTCGGCTTGTCCATTCTTGAACACTGTTCCATTCTTGGATTGCCATTCTCGGCTTGTCCATTCTTGAACACTGTTCCATTCTTGATTGCCATTCTCGGCTTGTTCATTCTTGAACTCTGCTCCATTCTTGGATTGCCATTCTCGGCTTGTTCATTCTTGAACTCTGCTCCATTCTTGGATTGCCTTTCTCGGCTTGTTCATTCTTGAACTCTGCTCCATTCTTGGATTGCCATTCTCGACTTTTTCATTCTTGAACTCTGCTCCATTCTTGGATTGCCATTCTCGGCTTGTGATGCAATGGGCCTCAACCCTAGGACTCATCCCCAAAACTGATAGTGATGTGGGCTTCGACCCTGGGACTCATCCCCAAAACTGATGCGGAAGTGGGCCTCGGCCCTAACTGCTACTGATATGGGCCTCGCCCCCAGAGTGTCATATCCGGCAAAACTGATGTTGATAATGATGTGGGCCTCACCCCAAACTGGTACTGATGTGGGCTTCGCCCTCAAACTGGTACTGATGTGGGCTTCGCCCCCCAAACTGGTACTGATGTGGGCTTCACCCCTAGATTGATGCTGATGTGGGCATTGCCCTCAAACTGATGTGGGCCTCACCCCAACATTGTTACTGATGTGGGCCTCGCCCCAAACTGGTATTGATATGGGCCTCGCCCCCAACTGATACTGATGTGGGCCTGGCCCCTAAACTGATACTGATGTGGGCCTCGGCCTTGGGACTCATCCCCAAACTGATACTAATGTAGGCCTCGGCCCTGGACTCATCCCCAAACTGATGCTGATGTGGGCCTCGGCCCTGACTACTACTGATATGGGCCTCGCCCCCAGACTGATACTGATATGGGCCTCCTCGCCCCCAACTGATACTGATATGGGCCTCGCCCCCAACTGATACTGATATGGGCCTCGCCCCCAACTGATACTAATATGGGCCTCACCCCTGAAACTGATGTGGGCCTCACCCCAACACTGTTACTGATGTGGGCCTCGCCCCAGATTGATACTGATATGGGCCTCAACCCTGGGATTCATCCCTAATACTGGTACTGATGCGGATGTGGGCCTGGCCCCTAAACTGATACTGATGTGGTTCTCGGCCCTGGGACTCATCCCCAAACTGATACTAATGTAGGCCTCGGCCCTGGACTCATCCCCAAACTGATGCTGATGTGGGCCTCGGCCCTAACTGCTACTGATATGGGCCTCGCCCCCAGACTGATACTGATATGGGCCTCGCCCCCAACTGATACTGATATGGGCCTCGCCCCAACTGATACTGATATAGGCCTCACCCCCAACTGATACTGATTTGGGCCTCACCCCTGAAACTGATGTGGACCTCGCCCCAACACTGTTACTGATGTGGGCCTCGCCCCAGATTGATACTGATATGGGCCTCAACCCTGGGATTCATCCCTAAGACTGATACTGATGCGGGCCTCGGCCCTGATTGATACTGATATGGGCCTCAACCCTGGGATTATTACCTGAATCCGATACTGTGCTTTTCACCGTTTCTGATTAGCTTGTTCTTTGCCGCTTTCTCTTTTCTTCTTCAAAACCTGCGAATACAAAACAAACACAAAACGAATGCCAAAATGTGTTACATGTATGCATGCATGCATGAGTATGTTTCTCATCCCGTTGGGTTAGGTCTTCTGCTAATTCTCTTAGCGACTGCTCAGTCTTCTTTTCCTCAGGCAAGCTACTGCTTCAATCTGTCTACGTTGATCGGCTCGGTGAACTAATTCCCTTCCAAGTCTGATATTTTCACTGCCTCTATTTCCCAATTTCTGAATGTCTATCTTATCTTTTCTGTTTTCTTATTTCGAAGGTTCCCCGTGTTCATCACTGGATTCCATAGTACCAAGGTTGAATACTTTTCTCAAATATACTCATATTGTAGAGGAGTTTCAGCGAAATGAACGTCTTTATTATCGTTGAGGAAAATAGTTCGAACAAGTAACAAAATCAATATCTTTTAAAAAAACTGGATCAAATAGACTAGGAGGAACATCTCCATCATCCGCAGCACTGCCTTCTTCCTCGGCCTATGGTTCTTCACTGTCATCCATGTAAGAAGCTTGGTGGTTGAGGGTTTCTTTTCATGGGTTGGGTATTTTATGGGAATCTATGAGATCTTGAATTTCATGCCTGAGGCGGGTGCAGTTGTCGATGTCATGGCCATGTAGCTGGTGGAAGTGACAATAAAGGTTCACATTTATGTGTGGTGGTGGGGGGTGCGGAAGTGGCTTGCCTTCTAAGGGTTTCAAGATTCCTTGTCCCTGTAACTTTTCAAATACCTTTGATAAAGGTCTACCAAGGTTGGAGAATTGCCGGTTCCTGATGGCAGCAACCTCGACAGTAGCGGGCTTAGTCTCAGAATACCCCCCAAAACTCCGCCTATTCTGGCCATAGAACTTTCTGTTTTCAGCCTCCTCTTCCTCAATATCCATGACAGTTTCCCTCAACTGTCGAAAATCAGAAATCATCGAAGTCATCCTCCTCAGCTTACTATAAATAGAGGGCTTGGTGCCCCTGATGATCATTTTGATTTGGTCATTCTCTGAGGGCCGAGTCTGCATTTTCAAAAGCTGGCTTCTCCAGCGATCCACATACTCTTTGAAACTTTCCTCTGGCTTCTGTTTAGTGTTCTCCAAATCACGGAGTGACAAGTCAATCTCTAAGTCTGTAACATATTGCTTCAGAAAATCATCAGCTAATTCTCTCCAATCTTCCTTAACCTTCTTCTCAAGGCTATGATACCAAACCACAGGTGCCCCCTCGAGTGACATCCCAAACATCTTTTGGACTTGGCGCTGTGATAGGCCCACTGAACTCATGACTGAGACATATTGCTGCAGATGGACTCTCGGGTCTCCATTCCCATTAAACTTGGCCATGTCGGGCAATTTAAACTGAGCTGGCAGCTGTTCTCCGAACGTCATTGCCTCATAATCTAACAAATCCTCATTCTTACCCCTCATTTTGCGGGTAACTGTTTCAACCTGATCCTGAAGCTTCTGAAATTCTGCCTGAGACCCAATCACTCTGCCTGCTGCATATTCTGCCATGTCATCAAAAGTGATGACATCATCCCCCAACCCATTCGAAGGCTCATCACGCCTCACATTCTCAGAATTTCCCCCAGCACGGGGTGCAGCCATATTTGTCATGGCAGTAGTCAAGGCTTGCAACTGTTCAGTAATCTTGGCGAAACCATTCTCCAACTGATCTATACGGGATACCTCGATATATGATTCACTCATGTCTGTTCTCAGTATTTTGGTGAGTCTTCCCTTTTTCCCTAACCCAACGGGAATCTATGATGGCTTTCAGAACACAAGGGTTAACATGATGTATGTATGCATGGGGTGCATAAGATGCATGTAACATATATAACATACTAAATCAACTAAAATTTTCAAACAAGTCGGCCTATTATCATTTTAGAAGCTTTTGGGCTAACTGTCATAGGAATGAACTCGTCCCAGTTTAAATGGCCCAACAAGTTCACATCTCATGGCAAGGAGCCCAACTAATTCCAAATAGTAATGTTCCGAACACAAGCACAAAGTGGCCCATCAATCACTTAGGAGCCTTTGGCCCAATCGTCATAAAATACGTTCTTGTCCCAGTTTAAATGGCCCAACAAGCCCACATCTCATGACAAATGGTCCAAATGGATCCAAACGATGATGTTCCCAAGCACAAGCATAAAAGAAAGATAATGCAAACATAGAGTAATGATTTCTACAGAATGGCCCATCAACATTTCAGAAGCTTTGGCCCAATGGTCATAAGGTAAGAACTCGCCTTAGTTTAAATGGCCCAGTAATCCGCATTTCTGACAATGGTCCAACTGCATCCAAATGAGGATGGTCCACTAGCACACATTCAAGGAGATAATTGTTACTTTAACCATACAAAACCCGGTCTATGGGTGGGTTGGCAGGAGTATAGACAAAGGCTCTCGTCGGCGAAGGATGGCCCACAACTAGGTCTCCCCAATCAAGGGTTCGAGCAACCAAGTGAGCGCACCCCTTTTTATACACTAAGGTACGTGCCAATGAGCTATGGTGTGTGACTAACTGTCAAATGGATTTCTCGTTGTAGATTCCCCAGAGGGAAGGTGGAGTGAGGCTCACTTAAATACCCAAGCCTCTTAGGCTCTTATCGCTTGGTGTCAGGAATAAACAACGAGTCCTCCAAATTAGTCCATCACAATAGGCTACGAGTAGATGGCTATCTAGGTGCCTTCACAGCTTTTCCTTCTAGAAAGTTAGTGAATGAAGGAAGACACCAAACCATTACCTAGCCTCAAAATGCCTTTGATTAAACCCTCATTTTATCCACTATAGACACGGTCAATTAGAACATAAATCCAAACATTACAAGACAATATTTCAGGGCCGATTCTCTATCCCCAGTGGAGTCGCCAGACTATGGGGACACAGGATCTGGACGACGCATGCTGTCCCGGGCTCGCGGCCAGGTCGGGAGTACGGAGTAGCCACGGGGGACTAAACCGGAGAATAATGGTGTCGCCACCCGGTGTGAACCGGGAAAATGTGATTTAAGGCCGCACTCACCCCTCACAAGGGAAGACCTCAAACCGTTGGGTTCGGAATGGTCCCTTACTTATGTCACTTGTAATGAAAGGATTTATGTAATAATTTAATCAAGTTTAAGTAAAACTTATTTCCAAGAGGATCATGCTTCTAAATTCACATGCATACATCAACAAGTTCATCACAACATGCAACATCTCATGGCAATCTCATGAACATTTCTCAATCATATGATATGGAAAACTAAGAACAACCTAATCATGCTTGAGTACTATCTCATGAACCTATTAACCAAATAACATGCTAACAGCCTAATCATGCCTGAATATCATCCCAAGAACACATAGAATGGATAAATGCAGGAATACAAATAATATGATTGGCTACATAATACAAGAAAGATCAACCAAGAGGCGATTATGCATGAATATGATAAGACAGACTCAGTTCAGTGTGTGCGCGTTCGTGTGGCGTTCGTAAACGCGTTCGAACGGTAAACAGAAGGTTCGCATTCGTGTAGCGTTTGATAACGCGTTCGAACGGTACCAGACCTGATGATACAAAATGCATGTGCGTTCGAGTAGCGTTCATAAAACGTGTTCGAACGGTAAACACAAGGTTCGCGTTCGTATAGCGTTCGGGAACGCGTTCGAACAGAACCAGACCTGATGCATGATAAGACTAAGAAAGTGCGTGTGCGTTCACGTAGCGTTTGTAAAATGTGTTCGAACGGAAACAGAAGGTTCGCGTTCGTATAGCGTTCAAGAACGCGTTCGAACGGAAACAGATCTGATGCATGCAACACAAAGAATAAAGACAATAACGTCAAGCTTAGTATGCTCGATTGAACGTATCTTGCATTCAACCGAACACACATCAACCGATGTGGCAAAGCATCGTGGTAAAGGGCTTTAACCCATCCCAATAAGGGATCTTTCATTGCACTTACTAAGCCCATGCGCTCGATTGAATCATGCATACAAAGAACTAAAAAACAATAATATCAAACTTAGTATGCCCGATTGAACGTATTTTGCATTCAACCGAACACACATCAACCGGCGCGGCAAAGCATCGTGGTAAAGGGCTTTAACCCCTCCCAATAAGGGATCTTACATTGCACTTACTAAGCCCATGCGCTCGATTGAATCATGCATAAATAAGCAACATGCCGAATTCAAATAACGAAAAAATAAATAAACCGAAGCAACATAAAACAAAAGAATGTACCGTTTACTCAAGTGGTACGTGGAGTTGTATCTCGAGTACAGATCATACTACCGTCCATTCGGAATCGGCTATGAAATTTATGTCCGGGTTTCCATCCTATATACCACAAGAGACGACACTTTTCCATTCATCCAATACCCACAACACACATCATACACAAACAAGATTCAACAAATAATTAAAATACAATCAAGATAAATAACAAAAATCAAATAAAGATGAGTGTGAAAGGTACCCTCAGGTCTAACCTTTTAAACCACCTCTCGGATGTACGGCACACGATCGTCGGAAGGGTGGATGCTCTGCAACTCTTCCGGTTCACTGGTTCACTGCTCTCGTTCGTTGTCTCACTGTTTGGAGTCGTCGTTCTCCATCTTTTGCTGCTGCTTTTGACTCCAATTTGCTCCTATTTTCCTGCTGTTTGGTCTCTGTTTCAGGTCTTTTAGTGGACTATTTTTGCGTTTTTTAGGGGGGTTTGGGTTGCTGTTTTGGGGTGTGTTTTCTGTACTATTTTAAGGCTTATTCTGGACAGTTTTAGGAGTGTTCGTGAGGGTAGTTTTGTCACTGTTTTGGGGTGTGAGGGGCTGATCTGTTTAAGTTTTTGATTGTTTAGGTGATGTTCGAAGGTGATAGGCGAAGGTTCACTGGCTTGTGTGGTGAAGGTGGGACGTGTTGAGTGCTTATGAAGGTTAGGGTTTATTTTTTGGTCTTTGCCGTGTGTGTGGTCGTGAGAGAGAGAGAGAGCCGAATGGCTTTGGTTTAGTGTTGTTTATATAGGGAAGGGTTAGGGCTTCACCTTGCCTCACAAGGAATGGGATTTGGCATTAAAGAGAGGATTTGATTTGGTTTAGATTAGGAAGTCAATATCTTTAAGTTAGGAATAATATATATTTGATTGAGAATATAATTGGTTGATTGATTTTAATTAGGCATGGCATCTTTTTTAATTTGATATGTGATTTTTAGATTTGTTTTGATTTCACCATGTGTTTTAAATGTATTTTATTAATTGGGATGTGTTTTATGGGCTTTGGTGGGTTAATTGGGCTTGGGTGTGAGGCTTGCAGCAAAACCAAAATTACCGACACCGTTCGAACGCCTCCTAGAACGCGGCACGAACGCCCGCAATCTGTTTGACGTTTGAACGAATTAACGAACGCAGCACGAACGAAAACAGTGAACCTTGTTTATTCTGAATTTCCCCTTCCGACGTCCGTTTCTCGTGACTTCCGTGACTTAAAAGGTAGTGCCTCCAAATGAGACTCATCATAGGGACTTATATGCAAAAATGCAGTGCCTACAGTAATACTAGCCTATTCCGTATTATCGATGTTTAGTCTCGATAATACTACGACTAGGGATATTCAATGATTAAACCTTTGTGGATTAATATTGTCTCATATCTTATTAATCAGGAACTAATCATAAGGACTTTTATCATTTATATATCCGAGTAATCCAATTACAAATGATAAAAGAGTAGTTTCATTTGTCACATAGTTAATTTGTACAAAAACACAATCATTTGTACAAATAGTGATGCTATGGGTCATAATTATCCAACAGTGCGAGCTGTATTTGATGTTTTGAGTAAAGAATTGTTGTATGCTAACCTTAAAAAATATGACTTTTGCATGGAAAAAGTGATATTTCTGGGGTATGTCATTAGTGCTCAAGGCATTGAGATTGATGAAAACAAGGTTAAGGCCATTCATGAGTGGCCTACACCTAAGAGCATCACTGAGGTTATGAGTTTCCATGGACTAGCTAGTTTCTATAAACGGATTGTAAAAGACTTTAGCACTATCGCTACACCACTTACTGAAGTCGTAAAGAAAAATGTTGGCTTCCATTGGGGAGAGGAACAAGAGAATGCCTTTAAACTCCTTAAAGATCGATTATGTTCTACGCCTGTTTTAGCTTTACCTAACTTTAACCAAACTTTCGAGATTGAGTGTGATGCTTCAGGTTTCAGTATTGGGGCAGTTCTTATACATGAATGACGTCCGATAACTTTCTTCAGGGAAAAGCTCAATGGCGTAGCGCTGCGTTACCCGACCTACGACAAAGAGTTTTATGCCCTTGTCAGAGTGCTAGAAACTTGGCATCGTTACCTCTGGCCAAAAGAGTTCATGATTCACACTGACCATGAATCTTTGCGGCATATCAAGGGTCAAAGAAAACTTAACAAATGACATGCCAAATGGATGGAGTTCATGGAGACTTTCCCATATGTCATTCGATATAAGCAAGGTAAGGAGAATATGGTTGCTGATGCACTTTCACGCAGGTATGCTTTACTTACATCATTGAGTTCTAAGTTTCTTGGTTTTGAGTTTATCAAAGATTTGTATACAAATGATCATGACTTCTTTGAGATCTACATTGCATGTGACAAAGGCGCTTGTGGTAAATTTTAAAGACAAAATGATTTTTTATTTAAAGAGAATAAATTATGTGTGCCTAGTTATTCTATGCGTGAATTATTGGTCCGTGAAGCACATAGTGGGGGTCTTATGGGTCATTTTGGTGTTACGAAAACATTAGATATCTTGCATGAATATTTTTGTTGGCCTAAAATGAATAAGCATGTCATGCGCATTTGTACTGGTTGCATTACTTGTAGGAAAGAAAAATCTAAAGTTCAACCGCATGGGCTTTATACACCATTACCTGTTCCTCAGGCACCGTGGTTAGATATTTCCAAGGATTTTGTGTTAGGATTGCCAAGATCTAGGAAAGACCGGGACTCTATTTTTGTTGTAGTTGACCGTTTTAGCAAGATGTCACACTTTATTGCATGTCACAAATCAGATGTTGCCACACACATTGCTCACTTATTTTTTTTGTGAGGCTGTTCGCTTAAATGAAGTGCCTCGGAGTATAGTATCGGACATGGATGCGAAGTTTATTTTTGGAAAATTTTATGGGGTAGGCTGGGAACTAAACTGTTATTTTCCACCACTTGTCACCCACAGACTGATGGTCAAACTGAAGTCGTTAACAGGACCCTATCCCAACTATTACGTACTGTTATTTCTAAGAATTTGAAGTCATGGGAAGAATGTTTACCTTTCATTGAGTTTGCATATAATCGTAGTATTCATTCCACTACTTCTTATTCTCCTTTTGAAATTGATTATGGATTTAACCCACTAACACCTCTGGATTTATTGCCTTTGCCCCATTGATGAGAGGGTTAGCCTGGATGGTAAGCGCAAGGTCGACTTGGTAAAGTCCATACATGAGAAAGCACGAAAACACATTGAGAAGAAGAATGAACAATATGCCTCGCATGCCAACAATGGTAGACGTCGTGTCTCTTTTGTACCCGGTGATTGGGTTTGGGTGCACATGTAAAAAGAGCATTTCCCAAAGCAACGACAATCCAAACTCCAACCCAAGGACGATGGACCGTTTCAGATTCTCGAGAAAATAAATGACAATGCCTACAAAGTGGATTTTCCATGTGAGTATAATGTTTCTGCATTATTTAATATTTCTGATATTTCTTTGTTTGATGCAGATTCAAGGTCGAATCCTTTTGAGGAGAATGAGACTGATGAGGTCTAGGATGCAGCCCATTATGGAGGACGGACCACCACAGTGCAGGTTCTAGAGGGTCCAATCACGAGGTCTCGAGCTAAGAAGATCCAGAAAGCTATGCATGGATTCATATAGAATATTGTATCTGACTATTCCCGCACTTCTACTTCATTGAGTATGGGCTTGAAGCTGGATGAACCCAAGATGGTGAATCTTATTCAAGCCGTAGAGCAACGAGCTACTTAGGCCTATTTTATTATGGTTATTTGACATTTGTTATTTGTTTATTTAGGGTTTGGCATTTATTTTATTTCGGCTCTTTATTTATGTTTGAGTGTTTTCTGTAGATTATTATTTTATGTTTGGGAATTAGGTTAAGCGTGCAAGGGTTTGCACGTGGGGATAGCTTAGTTTAGTTTTAGGATACGCACATGTTGGCGTGTAGGTAGTTTCATCTTTTATCTTTTATCATTGTGGGTTAGGGTTTTGGTTGCAGCCTCTTTATAAAAGGCTAACTTTTTGGTTATGTTTAACAACCCTATTTCAATAAAATTTTATATCAATTTTCGTGAGCATTGAGAAACCCTCAATTTGTTCTCACTGGTTTTGGTTTATCAAAGGTATGCTAACCCTTTGTGGCGCCCCTATTAGAACTCTAGGTTTCTGTTGCTTGTTGTTCAGAGGTTTAGAGTTTCTTTTATTCGAACTTTCTTGGCTTTCTTGGGAACGATTTCAGTCTTGTGTCGGTTTGTCTGGCTCTGCTCCAGGCAGGTTCTCATCAGTTGGGTTAGGTTATTTTTTTATAGTTGCACGCTAGAGTTTCTATTTGTTATGCTTGTTAGGGTTTTCATCTTATTTTATGTGTGTGTGTGCCGCCCATCTCCCATTTTTGGTCAAGATTTTCCTTCCAAATTTGAGGGATCCAATCTTGGTTAAATTGGAAGGGGATTTTAATGGATTTGGCATATGTTTTGCATGAGGTTTTATTATTTTAGAGAGGGCTTGGGCGTGTGGTGTTGGACAGTTATGACCCATAGCATCACTATTTGTATAGATCATGGTGTTGTTGTACAAATTAACTATGTGACAAAGGAAATTGCCCTTTTATCATTTGTAATTAGATTACCAAGATGTATAAATGATAGAAGGTCCATATGATTAGTTCCGGATTGATAAGATATGAGACAATATCAATCCATAAAGGTTTAATCATTAAATACCCCTAGTCATAGTATTATCGAGACTGGACATCGATAATGCGGAATAAACTAGTATTGCACTTGTGCGTGTTATGGAAGCATAACGGTATAGTTCTCATATATTTGGGTATATGATACTCATGCAAGTGTAATATGAGGTTGGGTTTACCGATGGTATGGAAACAGCTTCGCTCTGGATAGACCCCTCGGAATTCCATTGGTAGTATGACTTTGTGTCTATGGAAGCCCGAATCAGGGTAGATGTATTTGGTCTTAACCTGAGACTTGCACCACGTATACTTGCGACAATCAATATACTTTGGTTTTGGTCGTCCAGGGCTTTAACAGGTTTTGTGTACGCCTCTTCTGGGTATATTGAGAATCGTAGTGTATTGGGTGTGATGTCGAGATGGAAGTATCACTCCAGTCATAGTGGAGATGATGATCACGTAGGATATGGAACTGATGCTCTTATATGCTGCAGCTATCGGGATATTATGACTAGGTCATGTTTATTCGATTATAGAGACTAGTTACCAGAGATCCGATATGTGCTTCGTACGGGGCAGACACATTTCCAGCCCCAGGCCTTGCACGTGACATCCGATACTGGATCGTAATACGCAATACTACGTATACTACACCTGATATAGATCACATATTCCAGTAAGAATATTTCTGGAGAATTGGGTAGGCACGGTGCTTTTCTAGAAGCCAACCATGTCTTGTAAATCAGTAAAAACGTAGTATTAGGTACGTACGTGTTCGGATAGTCCGACGATTGGATTTACTGCCAACATATCCGGGGATCTCATGGGTCGCTTCTCGAAGATTCACCGATGACGTATGACTCGTACTTTATTAATCTGGGATTAATTATAAGAGAGAGAAAATTAATCTAGGATTAATTACGGAGATATTTTATCTGGGATAAAATATCATTTAAAGAGAGAGAACGATTAATTTGGAATTAATCGATAAAATAATATATTTGATATATTATACGAAATTGGATTTCGACGCGGAATTGAAATTAGATTTTAATTCGGGCAAACGAGTTAATTCGTTAACGACGTGAATAGTAATTTTGCTAGGCATAATTATTTAATTACGTCGCAACGGAAAAATTCGTTAATTTAGAATTAGCGAACCCGAGCCCGGGAGTGTTTGCGGGCGCACTCGCATTTCAAATTCAAGTGCGGCCCACAAGTCACATCACGCGTCGCATCACATCGCACGTCATTCAAGTGATGGATGTCTTGTCACTTTGAGTGATTGACATGCAGTCACCATTCATGAAAGAAGTGGTTTTGAGGCATTTAATGAGTTTTTTGGCTCCAAAATTTGGTTTGACTTTTGGAAATGATATACCAAATTTTTAAAAGCTTTTTCATTAATTATTGTTTTAAGAAAACAAAAGGAAACTCTCACTCTCTCTTCTCCCTCTAGTATTTGGCCAAGGGCCAATTTTCCCCTCTCTAAAAAATTCCTTCATTGCCGAGAGTTGAGGAAGATGCATAGAAAGATTGTGGCAATTTTTCTAGGGTGCTAGCACACATCCGGAGTCTTGCGAAGGTGATAGGGAAACCAACTTGTGAGCATGGAATCACCATCTGCAAAGCTTGGAGCTTGGAGCATCAATGGATGACCATGGACGATTTTGGAGGAGCACAAAACAGCCCACTGCCGTGAGCACCTTGGAGGAGGAAAAGATTTTGTGTTCAACGCATCGTATAACCGATCAATGTAAGTATGATTCCGACATAATTCTTGTTGTATTCGCACATGATTTATGCTTGAAATCGATCTTGGGACTTAATAGAAACCCAACAATGGTATCTTGAGCCATTTTGAGCATGAAACAAATTAGGGTAAAATTTAGGTAAAATCAATTTGAGCATGATTTGATAAAATTGATTGATTGAGTATGCTTGAATGATGTTGTATTGAAGTTGTATATGATCAATTTCATGAAATATTGATTGGATCAATTTTTCCCCAAATATGTTGGCTTGGCTGAATATGAACAATGCCCTAATGTCATGGTATTTTTTTGATTTTGATCATTGGATGAGTTGGAATCATTTGGGGAATGTTGATTGTGGATTTAATTGGATTGAAACCGAATCGAACAATGAAAACCCTAAAATGCCGAGACCTTGAAGCATGTAAAATGATTGATTTTTTGATTCAAATGTGTTGGACATGTGTTGATGATAATGAGCATAATTAATTGAGCAAATTGGTGTTTTGAAAATATTAATTTGGGTAATTAATTATGGCATACACTTTAGGTTAATTAAATTATGAAATTTGGAATTTTGATAATTTTATTAATGGGCCAAATTTGGAATTGGGCTTGTAAACTTGTAATTGGGGTTAATGGGTTTGGTTGGGCCAAGTTTGGTTTAGGATAATTGGTTGGATCCAATTGGGCCCAAAACCATTCCATAAAGTCCAATTATGACTTAATGGACCTTTAATATTAATTGGGCCTAATGGGCCTAAATTGGTTTCTTGGCAAATAAGGGTGATTCCTTAAATGGGCTTTGGTATTTGGGTTTGACCCATATTGACCAAAGTCCATGCCTTAAGAAATTAATTGAAAGTTCATTGGACTTTAAATTAAATTGACATTGGATGTTAATCGGGCTTTGAGACCCGTAGCGATTAGATTTAGAATCTAAGTCGTAAAGGTACATTAAAAAGTGTAATTATTTAATTTGGAATTAAATAAAGGATTAGTATAAATACAAATTAAATTGGATTTAATGTTGTAGTTTAATATAATTCAAGAATTCGTACTTTGAGTACTTATTCGCAAAATGAGTTGGACTCGCGCAAAATCAAATCGTTGTTTGAACATTGGATGGTCATTAATTTTCAGATTAATTAATTGGATTAGATTGATTGATAACATGCTTGTGTGAATACATGGATGTGATGTATGAATAATGTATATCGGATGGATATTAGATGGGTGAGGGCAATTTTGGAAATTGTTGTAATAAATTTAGAATTTATTAATTGGACCTGCGTGTCCAGCCTATTACCTCTTGATTCTTTGTATTTCTCTTCTCACATATTCCCCTCAATGTAAATGAGGTTTCTTTAGAAGTGTTATGTAATCGGGTAGAAGTAATACTTGTGCTAGCGGGAGAGAGGAAAGGGAGAGGTTTTTTCTAGGAACAATGTGTTTAAATATCCATCCGCATATCATTATTATATTTATTTATACGCACCTTATTATGTGTTTAGAATGCATGTTTAAGGGTGTATGATGATGAGACCTTAACAAAGATAATTAATTGGTTGCTAATTTACGCGAAAAAAACCCTCACAAAATATTAAGCGTTTTTCCTTCCATTAAGTGATTCTTACTCAAGATCCAAGATTGGCACTGGTTTATTGGCCAAAGTCAAGACATTTGTCCGTCGCGGATGTGTTTGAATCATGAAGGCTTTGTTCTATATCGGTGTCTTGTCCAAGTTGTGATTTGTTGGCCAAAGTTAAGATCACTTCTTGTCCATCGACATTGATTATGAAGCTTTCCAAGGTCAATGGGTTCCGCTTAACTGGGATCACTAAGTTTGTTGTGCCAAAGCCAAGGCTTAGGTGATTCAGAGGAAAAAGGTTAGGCAATATATTGGTATATTGGCATATATAAGATATATGTTTCGGACTTGGATGTCCACCTACTGGATCTAGGAATTGGATGGGATCCAATTGATCTTAGAGATCTACCTAGTTAATTATCATACAATTTGTTGGCCAAAGTCAAGATTGTGTGTTATTTAACGGGATCCTAGCCCATAGGAAACAAGGTTTCCCGAGTACTCAACAGAGGGTTAGAGGCTCGCCAAAAATAATGGGAGGCAAGTATTAAATTTGCAATATTCGTTTAGTTACTTGCCACATAACGCTCATTTCAAATATTTCGTCAAATAAATTAATATATTAGTTGGACTAATATTTAATGTTGTTTTAAATTAAACAATTGGACTGTATTCAAACTATTTCATTTATAGTTGATTATATAATTGGATTATAGTAATCAATATATTTGAATTAACTAATTTCAATTAATAGTTGATTTTATAATTGGATTATAGTAATCAATATAATTGAATTCAACCTATTAAATTATAGTTGATTATATAGTTAGACTATAGTAATCATTATAATAAATAGTACCTAAAATCGTTGATTGAATAGTTGGACTATTAGAATCAAGATAGCTGAAAGATTAACGTTTAGAACATAATCCTGGGTGAAAATGTTTTAAACGACTTTAATTTTCAAATTGGGAATAAAACCTCAGGATAGTTCTGGGAACTGAGAAGTTATTCTATTTGATAGAATAACATCCTGGGCCTAAGCCCAGAGTTGAGCAAATAAGTAGAATATGATATTTGGAATATTCATGTGATGATAACTTTAGTGCTTAATCCATTATACTTGCCAAATAGACTCATTAATTTCTTAATCAGAATTAAGGATTAGATCCTTATAGTATGATATTGAAATTGAAGGATCTTCATAGATCTATCCTTAGATCTTAGAAGTACAAATTGCAATAGTAAACTTTTAGAGAGTTAATGGCTATACTCAAGGAGACAAAGCCAAAGTTTGCAATAAGGCAAGAAGCGCATAGCGCATCTTACTTCGACATTCCAGAAGGCCAAGGCTTCTGGAGTATGGAAAATGGGCAAAGGTAAAATCATTATAATCTTCTGGGAAGACAAATGACACATCCCAAAATGTCTGCCTTAACTGTGGCAAACGGGGTCACTGAAGCGTGACTGCCGTATGGACAAGGCAGACATGAAGGAATTGAAGACGGGCAAGGCTCTGACTTCAAATATGTTTGTCATAAATATGTTCACTACTAGTATTAAAATTGGATTTTAGATACTCAGTGTGGTACATAAATATGTACTGGTGTGCAGAATCTGCTGATAAGCAGGATACTGACTTCAGATGAGATTTATCTGCGATTCGGAAATGGGACAACAGTCACTGTTTCAACCGTAGAAACCTAAGTTTAGGAACTACCCTTCGGGTATGTATTTAAATTAGGAAACTGTTGAAATGTAACTAGTTTGACTAGAAACATGATCTATATATAAGGGTTTAACCCGTTGCAGGTATACCTTTATATTCTAGAACACTAAAGTGTTTTATTTTATAAAGATGATATTGAGATAAGCACATTAGATGTGAATAACAGTATTTATATTTTGAATATAAATGAATCTCAAACGTATAATATGACAAACAAATAGCTCAAACTGATTTAATCAGTTGAGACTTATAAGTGGCATTGTTTTCTGAGACACAATTAAACAAGACTCGTATATCCACACTTTTGAAGAGTGGATAGTAGGACGGATTTGATTCTATTCAAATAATATCTACGAATCTAGTTTATTAGGCAAAGTGCCTAAAACACCTTTACTTGGTAAAAGTGCAAGTGCCACCGATCTGTTAGCCCTCGTTCATAGTGACATAAGTGATCCCATGTCTAGCTAGGCTAGAAGTGGATATGAATGTTTCGTGACCCTTACAGATGTGGCATCGCGTTATGGTAATGTGTTTCTTTTGAAACACGAATCAGAAACTTTTGATCAATTCAAAGAGTTTCGACATGAAGTAGACAAATAGATCGGCTAGAGTATTAAAACCATCATGGTTAGACCATGATGAAAATACGTAGGCAATAAGTTTCTCAAATACTTGAAAGAGTATAGTATTCTTTCAATGTGACTCCTCCCGGAACACGTCAATTTGACAGTGTGTCTGAACGGAGAAACCGAATTTTGTTGGACATGATAAGGTTAATCATGAGTCTCTCTGAGCTACCATTTCCTTCAAGGGATACACATTTATCAGTGCATAACTTATTTTGAATAAGGTTCCATAATAATCTGTTTGACAAATTCATAGTAGATATGAACATGAAAGAAACTGGGTTTTCTCATTCCTGAAGATTTGGGAATGCTAGGTATATCTTTGGATGATACCAAACTAGAACCCAAATCGGATAAGTGCCTAATTGTAGGTTATCCTAGGGAAACCAAAGTATACTACTGATACAACTCACAGAGAACAATTTAATTGTTGCTCACCATGCGGTTTTCCTAAGAGGAATACCTATATGAAGTGGTAAGTGGGAGGAAAGTAAAACTCGATG
Source organism: Zanthoxylum bungeanum (assembly GCA_019454045.1). Classification (NCBI taxonomy): domain Eukaryota; kingdom Viridiplantae; phylum Streptophyta; class Magnoliopsida; order Sapindales; family Rutaceae; genus Zanthoxylum; species Zanthoxylum bungeanum. Next base: position 44,436 of record SKCR01037530.1, read on the forward strand.
AAAAATCAGAGTAATACTGTTCCAGGCACCGATTCCTTAATGGAACACAAATAGTTCATCAAGGATGAAAATATACCAATAATCTTCGAATACACAAGAACCGCGTAAGTCGGAGAGAGTCAGAAAACAACCTAGGAGGTATGGGTTTCTGATCTCACCTCATAAAGATGTCAATCTTATTGAGGAACACGAACTGACTTCGTATGAGGAAGTGATACAACGTATCGACTCCCTATTATAGCAAAGTGCCATATTGTCCGAAATGGATTCCATGTATACCAACTAAGTTTGGATACTAGTTGATGTACCGGAAGGCATTGTGCCTATAGGTACTACATAAGTCTTCAAGGAAGACATACATGGAAGGCAACATACCAACGTACTAAGCTAGGCTGGTAGCGAAAAGGTATCGTTATCAACATTATGTCGATTACGACGAAACCTTTTACCTATTTCCACGGTTAAATCCATTTGGATAATGCTTGCTGATGCTGCATGTTTCATTTATGAAACATGGAAGCTGAACGCCAAAACCGCTTTACTTAACGGAAACCTTTTGGAGGTTGTTTATAACATCCTGACGGTTTTGTCGTACCAAAATAAGCAAACAAGGTTTGCAAGTTAATTCAATCCATGTATGGATTGAAGCAAGCATTGCGTTCTTGGAATTATCGTTTTGATGTAATCATAATGGTATATGATTTAATTCAAAACGAGAATGATTCTTGTGTATATAAGGAGGTTAGTGGGAGCGCACTGAAAGTGTATGTCCTATAAAATGATGACATGTCATTTCTTGGAAATGATATTCCCATAAAACAATCGGTGAAAGCTTGGCTTTCATGAAAATTCTCCGTAGAATTATTGGGAGAAACAACCTTTATTCAAGGAATAAAGATCTACTGGGATAGATCTAAAAGTTGTTGGAACTCTCCGAGAACTCGTACATTGAAATAAATGTACGCGACCTGGTATCTCATACGCTTTGAGCATATGGAGTCACAATCAGGCAAATCCAAGTGATAGTCATTGGATTGATGTTAAGAACATCCTTGAGTATCTTAGAGGATCTAAGGATGCATTCTTATACTATGGAGAAGGAGAACTTGAAGTGACTGGGTTCACCGTTGCAAGTTTCCTAACCGATAAAACGACTATAAGTCGTAACAACAGTACTATAAAGTTTGAATAACGGAACAGTGAGCTGGAAATCTTCCATGCAAGATACTGTTACCGAATAAACAACAAAACAGAATATTGATGCAGCTGAGGCAGCAATAGATAGACCCGACCACGGTTCCGATTCGGAACCGAAACTGAACCGGAACCGAACCGGTCCGGTTCCAACCGGTTCCGGTTTCGGTTCCGGAACCGGAACCGTTGGCGACTGGTTCGGTTGGGGTTCGACCTTAACTCGAACCGGAACCGAACGGTTCCGCTTGAAACCGTAGGGTTCCTGTTGAAACCGTAGGGTTCCAACAGGAACCCTTCCCCAACGGCTACTAGTCGTTGAGGGGGGGCGGGCAGGGAGCCGTTGGCTCCCTGCCCTATTAAGAAAAAAAATTAAAAAAAAATTATAAATTAAAATATAAATTACTAATATATCCCTAATAACGGTAATAAAACGGTTATATTTATGGGCATTTTTGGTATCAAAAAAATTCTAAAACTCTATAAATATGATTCATTTTTCATTATTTCAACACACCAAATTCTCAACTGTCTCATTTTCTATAATTCTCTTATTCTCAATCTCACTTCAATACAATTCTCTTATAATCTTATTCTCAATCTCAATTCAATTAGTTGTTAATTTTCTTATTTTTCTTCCTAATTTCTCAAACGAAAAATGACAAGCTCATCTGAGAACATAATGTCAAATATGCCAACCCAAGAGAACGACCCTAGTGTCGGTGCAGAATCACGGAGAAGAGAAGTTAATGCTCGTTCCTCAAATGTTTTCAAAATTCATTTTCATTTGGAACGCCTAGAAGATAATACACAATGAGCAATTTGCAACTATTGTGGGGTTACCTATAAATTTTCTGGTGGATACGGCAATATGATCAAGCACCTGGAAATACATCATCCGGTTGAACTTGGAATTGATACGACGCAAACTCGAATGGCCAGATACGCATCATCTAGTAGAGGTTCGAGTAGTGTAGATTTATTTAAATGTTCTGATGCAAAAAATAAAGAAGAATTTGCGAAATTAACTTGTATGGCACATCTTTCTTTAAGCTTTGGTGAAAAACTTCATTTTACTAATTACGTGCATAATGCTTTAAACCCTTCTGCATGTAGAATGACTCGAAACACAACAAAACGTCATATTTTCAAATTATATAAGGATGGTAAAATTATTTTAAATGAAATATTTAAAGAGATGAAAGGTCGTATTTCTATATGTTCTGATATTTGGAGTGACCATTGGCAAACACACTCATACATGGGTGTGACTTGTCATTGGATTGATGCATCATTTACCATGCAAAAACGACTTATTGCATTTAGAGTTTTTGATGACCAACATACTGCACATAATATTTATAGAATGATGAAAGTAATTTTTGATGAATATGGTTTAGTAGAAAAAATTTTAACAATTGGATTTGATAATGCATCTTCAAATACTGCATCCATCAGTGATTTAAAATCCTTATGTGAACCAAATTTAGGGGGTCGATTTTTTTATATTCGTTGTACATGTCATGTCCTTAACATATGTGTGCAAGACGGTCTAAAATTATTATCACCTTTTCTTGATCCAATTAAAACGGCACTTAACTGTATTTTGTCATATTCTCAAGTTAGGAGAGAATGGAACAAGTTTTGTAAAATAAATGGTATTAAACCGATTAAATTTTCAAGAGATGTTCCAACACGTTGGAATTCAACTTATTTTCTTTTATGTCAAGCATTTCAATACAAAGATGCATTATGTAGTTTTTTTTCTTAACATCTTCAAAATATCACACTTTATCCTAGTCAATGGGATATTTGTGAAATTTTTTTAGATATTTTAAGAGTTTTTAATGATGCTACTTTAGTTTTTAGCGGTGTTTATTATACTACAGCATATTTATTTCTTCTTGAGAGTTTGAATATTGTTGGCACTCTCGATGAGCATGTTGACAGTAGCGATCCTAATGATATTGTTTTGTTGGAAGCCATTACTGCTATGAAGGTAAAATGGTTGAATTATTTTAGGGAAATTCCTTTACTTTATCTTATTGCTGCTGTTTTTTATCCTAGATTTAAATTAGAAGGTTTGAATGGTGGTTTACAAGCTTACTATGGTTATTTAGGAATATTAGATGAAATTGATATTACAAGCATAATGACGAAATTAAGAAATGATTTAATTGTTTTATTTAATGATTATATTGTAAGATATAACTTAGGAACATTAGGTGAATCTAGTAGTAGCGAACCGGTAATTCAAACAAGACTTAGCGCAGGGGATCGTTGGTTATTGCAACGAAATAAAAAAGCTAGGGATACGACAACTAATAACCCTGAATTAGATAATTATTTATCTACAAATTTTGAGTTTTCTAATGAAATTTTATGCAGTAAAAATTTTAAAATCCTTGAATGGTGGAACCGACATCAAAATATATATCCTGTTTTATCAATTATTGCTAAAGAGATATTGGCAGCACCTATTTCCACCATTGCGGTTGAGCAAGCCTTCAGCTTGGGAGGTAATATATTGGAAACTAGGCGATCTTCATTACTTGTATGGATGATTGGACTCGAGCTGATCTGAGACAACAAGAAGTTGCCCCCGATGATTTTGAAGATTTGTTCGATAATGCTTCTGCAAGTGCAACAACAAGTGCAAACGGAACTGGAGCCGAAGGATCAATTGATAATGATGATTGATAATTGTAAAATTGTAATTTACAAAGGGGATATGTCTTAAAATTGTAATGGAACTACGTGAGCTTTGATTCCTCTCACCCTTGGAGGATACATAGGCAACTTAAATTTTTAAAAATTTAAGTTCAAGCTCTTCAATGTAATAATTTTTTTATTTATAAAATTAATCTCATTTATTTTAATTAATTTTCAAAATTAAAAAAAAAGGTTTGGAACCGAACCAGAACCTGAACCGAACCAGTCGGTTCCGGTTTGGTTCAAGGTTCCGGTTCTACTTAAGTGTGGAACCGAAAACCGGCCGGTTCGGTTCGGTTCCGAACCGGAACCGAACCGCCGGCCGGGTCTAGCAATAGAAGCCTTCTGGATTGATAATAATCTAATTAGATTAGATATAGTTATGTTAGCAGCTGAGCTAGGCTACATCGCAGGCTAAAAAATAAGTGGTCTCATCAACGATCCAGATATATACTTCAAATATTCATATGATTCGTTCGGATCATACATCGTGGCGATGTGATGATCGAATAAATCGCATCAGATGATAATCTTGCAAATCCGCTGACGAAAGCATTTTCTCAGCAGAAGTTCGAGCGAATCGTACATAGTTCGGCTGTAGGACACTTGAGTGATTGGCTATAGGCCAAGTGGGAGATTGTTGGACAGTTATGACCCATAGCATCACTATTTGTACAAATCATTGTGTTGTTACACAAATTAACTATGTGACAAAGGAAATTTCCCTTTTATCATTTGTAATTAGATTACCAAGATGTATAAATGATAGAAGGTCCATATGATTAGTTCCGGATTGATAAAATATGAGACAGTATCAATCCATGAAGGTTTAATCATTAAATATCCCTCGTCGTAGTATTATCGAGACTGGACATCGATAATGCGGAATAGACTAGTATTGCACTTGTGCGTGTTATGGAAGCATAACGGCATAATTCTCATTTATTTGGGTATATGATACTCATGCAAGTGTAATAGGAGGTTGTGTTTACCGATGGTACGGAAACAGCTTCGCTCTGGATAGACCCATCGGAATTCCATTGGTAGTATGATTATGTGTCTATGGAAGTCCGAATCAGGGTAGGTGTATTTGGTCTTAACCTGAGACTTGCACCGCTTATACTTGCGACAATTAATATACTTTGGTTTTGGTCATCCAGGGCTTTAACAGGTTCTGTGTACGCCTCTTCTGGGTATATTGAGAATCGTAGTGTATTGGGTGTGATGTCGAGATGGAATTATCACTCCAGTCATAATGGAGATGATGATCACATATGATACGTAACTGGTGCTCTTATATGATGCAGCTATCGGGATATTATGACTAGGTCATGTTTATCCGATTATAAAGACTAGTTACCAGAGATCCGATATGTGCTTCGTACGGGGCAGACACATTTCCAGCCCTAGGCCTTGCACGTGACATCCGATACTGGATCGTAATACGTAATACTACGCCTGATATAGATCACATATTCCAGTAAGAATATTTCTGGAGAATTGGGTAGGCACGATGCTTTGCTAGAAGCCAACCATGTCTTGTAAATCGGTAAAAATGTAGTACTAGGTACGTACGTGTTCGGAAAGTCCGACGACCGGATTTACTACCAACATATCCGGGGATCTCATGGGTTGCTTCCTGAAGATTCACCGATGACGTATGAGAGGGAAAATTAATATGAGATTAATTATAAGAGAGAAAATTAATCTAGGATTAATTACGGAGATATTTTATCTGGGATAAAATATCATTTAAAGAGAGAGAACGATTAATTTAGAATTAATCGATAAAATAATATATTCGATATATTATACGAAATTGGATTTCGACGGAGAATTGAAATGAGATTTTAATTCGGGCAAACAAGTTAATTTAGAATTAATTCGTTAGCGACGTGAATAATAATTTTGCTAGGCATAATTATTTAATTACGTCGCAACGGAAAAATTCGTTAATTTAGAATTAGCGAACCCGAGCCCGGGAGTGTTTGCGGGAGCACTCGTATTTCGAATTCAAGTGCGGCCCATAAGTCACATCACGCGTCGCATCATATAGCACGTCATTCAAGTGATGGATGTCTTGTCACTTTGAGTGATTGACATGCAGTCACTATTCATGAAAGAAGTGGTTTTGAGGCATTTAATGAGTTTTTTGGCTCCAAAATTTGGTTTGACTTTTGGAAATGATATACCAAATTTTAAAAGCTTTTTCATTAATTATTGTTTTAAGAAAACAAAAGGAAACTCTCACTCTCTCTTCTCCCTCTAGTATTCGGCCAAGGGCCAATTTTCTCCTCTCTAAAAAATTCCTTCATTGCCGAGAGTTGAGGAAGATGCATAGAAAGATTGTGGCAATTTTTCTAGGGTGCTAGCACACATCCAGAGTCTTGCGAAGGTGATAGGGAAACCAACTTGTGAGCATGGAATCACCATTTGCAAAGCTTGGAGCTTGGAGCATCAATGGAGGACCATGGCCGATTTTGGAGGAGCACAAAACAGCCCACTGTCGTGAGCACCTTGGAGGAGGAAAAGATTTTGTGTTCAACGCATCACATAACCGATCAATGTAAGTATGATTCCGCCATAATTCTTGTTGTATTCGCACATGATTTATGCTTGAAATCGATCTTGGGACTTAATAGAAACCCAACATGTGGGCCTTGTGAGTTGCATGGGTTGCATGGGCTTTGGATGGGTTGTATGGCTTTGTGTGGTGTGGGTGTGTATGACATGGATAAATGGGCTTTCATGGGTTGCGGGGGTTTTGGGCCGAGGCTAAGGTTTAAAACAGAAATTGACTAAGCAAACCCGAGGCTAATTTAGTGAGTTCAAATCTGACGAGGTATTAATTTTAGAGTTTTCCCTTCCGGCATTCGTTTCCCGCGACTTTCGCAACTCTTCAGGTAGTGCCTCCATACAAGGCTCATCATTGGGCTTTATGTAAAAATTCAGTGCCTACAGTGCTGCTTTGACTTGTTTTTTGAATCTTAAGCTTAATGTTTCTTGTTAACTGGCCATTAAAAATATTGATTTGGTAAACTTAAAATGAACTTGGAAAAGAGATTTTGGGTTTCAGACTTAGATTCAATAGCTCACGATCTCACCTTGGGGCAATAGACTCTTAGGTAGATTTTCTTCCAGGATAGATATAAACCTGTCGGGCGGGGTAGCCACAATTGGAACTTGAACTTAATGAATTCAGGTAACTTAGTTAACATAGACATACGATATTGGGTTTTATTAGGTGTTGGCATCTGACCATCAAAAGAGGCTTTTGCATATCTTCGTGTTCCAGGTTAACAAACTCATTTATTACACATATATAATAGAATCAATTCATCATTAGAATAATATTGTGTGGAACCACAACCCTAGATATTTGTGTCTTTTATTTATTTTCCTTAGTATTTTCTTTTGTGTTTTTATTTATTTATTTACCAAATCCACATTCAACCAACCAATCAAGCAATCATTCCTTTCTCCCTTTAATTAGATACCTGTAAATAAATAGAATCAATAATTAACAACAACAGTAAAAATTAAGTCCTCGTGGGATCGATATTTTTATACTAATTTAGCGATACGTGCGCTTGCGTTACGTGTGTGATTTCACCGATCAAGTTTTTGGCGCCGTTGCCGGGTACTTATTTTTCTTGATTTATTAATTTTGAAGCTATCTATTTTACTTGTATCTAATTTTCTTTACTTTTATTTGTAATTTTTATTGCTTTCTTTTATTTTGCATATGGTTGGAATGGATCCTTATTGGGCGATAAAAGAATTACGAGCTTTACAAAGAGAAGTTACACCCCAAATCAGGGAGCAACAGTCCGGTTTTCTGAGGCCTGTTGTCCAGCCCAACAACTATCCATGGATGTCAGAGCCATTTAACACAACATTTGCTCAACCATTTCAGAACACAATGATCAGATGTGAGAAATGTGATGGTAACCACCCTAGCAATCATTGCGAGTACAACTACAATTTAGGGTGCAGAACTATCAGAATCCTTCATATAATGAACTGACATATTTCACTGAACCATATTTTCCATCTTATACACCATCAACCTACAATCTTCAAGGACCAAAACCATCAGCGGGAAGACAGTTGATGAACAGGCTCGAGAAACAGGAAGCTAAATAGGATGTAACATTTCTGAGTCAAATAAAACCTTACAGAGGCTAGTAAATGAATTGAGACAAATAATCAACAACCAGAACTACATACCTCACACAGCAAATTCAAATAACACTGATGAAGCCTTCGAGTACCAAGCATTTCATGATGACACCTTAACATGTGAGGAGGCTGAGGTAGAGGTATCAGTTCAGGAGCCCGAACAAACAGAATCTCAATTTGATCCTGATTATTCATCAGACTCTGAGAAGGAACAAGTAGCAGAGCTGTCTATGCCAACTGCACCAACACGTGAGGATGAAACTCTGCACCCTTAAAATGAAGATCTTGGAGTATGCATTGCACAAATGTTCGAAGAAGAGCTACCTGAGCCATTCATACCAACCACAGAGGATAAAGACCTAAAAATATCTTTACATCCTCAGGTTGACACTTATGGAGCATGCATTTCACAAATGATAGATGAAGAGCTAAACAATGAAATTCTGAAGTACATCTGTGAAGAAATGATGGAGCAAGATGAAGAGCAAATGGACGAGCAAATGTCTGACCATATTGAAGATCTCATGCATTTATGAGAAACATCACTGTTTTGGGAAGTACAAATCAAGGACACCGGCCAGAAGCTTGACATAATGAAACTCTCATTCAAAGTCAAGCACCATACGAGACCTCTTGATTTTCTTTCTTTCTTTTCAGGAACCACTGGAGCGATAAAAATTAACAAGGTGGCACGAGCACTAAATAAGATAAAATTCTTTTTGCCACTTTACCGTTGGAAGAGACCCTTCAAAAGCAACTCTTATGGGATTGTCTCTAATCGGACATCCAAAACCACGCTGAGACCTCATTGATAGATGGACTTCAGTAACGTATGGCTAAAGATGAAAAATTTAGCGCTAGCAGGGAGGCAACCCATGCAATTTTTATTATTGCAATTTATGTTTTATTTTGTGTATACATGTTGTAGAGTTTTTAATTTTGTGTGATATTTTCAGGGAAAAATACAAACGAAACATTTAAGGCAAAGCAAGATAGGAGGAATGGTGTTTGGAACTCACAAGAATGAGATTTAATTCATTATTGATGGCTGAGTAAGGAATGGATTCTTGAGACGCATCCTAATAGATTTATATATAAAGCGAGTGGCGTATTGTGTACACAATTCCGTTGCCTTAAATAATTGATTTGATTTACTTTTTGGTTGTGATTTCCTTAATTTTCACCGACAGGATCCAGACTTTTTGACTTTCACGATATATTTTGCTGTTTAGCTAATAATTGTCATTTGACAAGTATTAGTGCTATTATTACTCACCCTTTTTCAGGTTCTATAAATTGAGCTCGTCATTGCACTCTTGAAGACATCCAGATTTGAGAAAGAAATATATATAAAAAAAATTGGAAGCAACTTCAAGAAGACGAGTTGTAAACATCTGTGTGTTGGTTCTAAACCAGAATTCGTTGCGGCAACACAAGAATTGGGTAGAGTCATAGCTGAAAGGAATATGCACCTAGTATATGACGGTGGAAATCTTGGACTAATGAGCTACGTTTCAAGGGTCGTACTAGAAGAAGGAAGTCAAGTTCTGCGAATCATCCCTAAACCTTTGGCAGAGGCAAATCTTATAAGACCATCAAAAGGAGAAGAATGCATCGTGCCAGGTATGTCCGAACGACTTGTTGAAATGATTAAACGTGCTGATGCTTTTATTGCTTTGTCAGGTGGCTTGGGTACGATGGAGGAAATTTTTACAGTACTATTTTGGGCGAATTTAAACATACACCAGAAACCGATTGGATTGTTTAATGTTGATGGATTTTATGATTTTCTTTGTGTGTTTCTTGATGATGCCCGGAGAAATGGGTTCGTTTCAAAACCTGTAAAAGATATCATCTTCACTGCCAGAACAGTCCATGATTTAATTGACCAACTCTTAGCCTTTGAATCACAAATTGACCCTATCTTTTCCAAGATAAACTGGTCCGATAATGATCGTGGTAAGAAGCTTCAGATAAATCTGGATCTTAACCTTTAATTTTCTTTTTAGATGTAGAATTTCAGCTAATCAGGTACTATTTTCTAAACTCTTCTTCTACTTTTTAGACATTGGGGACAATGTCTCAATTAGGTTTGGGGGAGGGGAATAGTTGATTAGTATCTTTTTTTTTTATTTTTTTTTGTGTTGTTTTTATTTGATTTTTAGTCAAAAATTTTCAAAAAAATTAAAAAAAATAAAAATAAAAAAAATATATTATGTTTTTGTATTTTTTTAACTCGACTAACTAGGTGGAATTGTGTTTGAGATAGCTGTGTAAGGAATTTCCACTCATGAGACGTATCTCAACCTATTTCGTAACAAGTTAATTTTTGTTTATTTCCTTTTAAATTATTTAATTTGTGAATTCTCCATAAAACTGACTAAATTGGATCTTCATATGCTCAGTTGACAGGTATTATCAACATGCATGGTACCATACGGCCATGAGTTGTAAGTGAAAAATTTGTAATATTCAATGCTCTAGTTTAATTGGAGAAATCACCTAAAAAAAGCGATGGAATAAAAAACTATAAAAAATTTATGTATATTAATAAAAAAACATCTAAAATCCGAGTAATTAAGTCCGTAGGGGTGTCTTAACACCTAGTGCCCTAAAGCCAACTGGTTTGGGAGTCACTGTCCCAAAGCTTGCTACATGGATTGACGATGTTATATATATAAAAAAAAGACATCTAAAATCAGAGTAATTAAGTCCGTAGGGGTGTATTAACACTTAGTGCTCTAAAGCCAACTGGTTTGGGAGTCACTGACCCAAAGCTCACTACATGGATTTAAGATGTTAATAAAAAAAAGAAGAAAAATAAAAATTCCATTGCTAAAATGGTGTGAATTCTGATATAAATTTAGGACAAAAATATTACTCTCTTTTCAACTACACTTATTAATATTATGGGCAGAATGATTTGATTAATACCTGGTTTATTGTGTATATGGAGAATGATAAAAATAATAGGAGAATTTACTTATTTGGTAATTTAGAAAGAAAGATAACAACTACTAACTTGGATAAGAAGTTTCATTTGTTTAGTTACTAACGTGTTTATTTTATTTTATTTTGCTTTTTTTGCTTTTGTTTGCATTTTATTTGACGTTTGTAGGTATCATCGTTGTAAGCCCTCACGAGACTACAACTCGTCCACTAGGGACATCTAGAGGTTTAAAGGCTTGTTGCATACGCTAAATGCAATCGTGATCCCTACAAAAGTGACTTAGTTTAATTTTATTTTAAAATTGTTTATTGTATTGTATTTTATTATTTTGCTCGAGGACTAGTAAAATGTTAGGTTTGAGGGTGTGTTAAGCGGGAAATATTGATATATTTACCGCTCCCTTTACTTAATATTTTGTATAGTTTCTCGAGTTTTATGAGCGTTTTGATGTGTTTTAGTTTATTTTGCAGATAAAATAAAATCGGGACTCAATGGAATCAATCAGGACGAAATGTGGAACAAATAAGGGTAAAAACTGGACTTGACATTTTGATTTTGGAGACTTGAAATGGCGTTCTAACGAAGTACAATTTTGGAAATTTCAACTTTACATAATATTCGTATTTTGGCCATAACTTTCTACTCCGATATCGGTTTGAGGTGACTCAAGTTCCAGATTAAATAAGACTTAATGATCTACAACTTTGACGTTCATGATAATTTCTAATTCTGAAGTTTGCATGACCGAAATTCATAAAACATCTAGAAGTGTATTATTTGTAATTATTAAAGTCATTTTCAAAACAAACAAAAAAAAAAATGAAAATGATCAAACTTCCACCAAACTTGCTTGCATGTTTGGTGGAGGATTTGGTTCGATGTTTGGTGGCATGTTTGGTGACATGTTTGGTGGAGAAATTTGTGGAGAAATTGGTGGAGGTAAAATTTTGCCTATAAATACCAAGCCATTTCATTTGTAAATTTCATACTTTCCTTGGTTTCTTAATAAGGAATTAAGGATTGTATCTTGTGTATTTTATTTTTTTAGTTTTGTAATGTATTTTTATTTTTATTTTTAGTAATAATAGTTTGTTTGTTTTTACTTTCTTTTATGTTTAGTAGGTAATTTCTGCTAGGGGAATGGTGAAACCTTTCATATGATAAAGTAGATTACTCTCACTTATCTTATAATATGGAAATTTTAATTTAATAATATGGATTAAAGTTGATACCATTTGACATAATGTGACATCGCCTATATGGTCGGTCTTTAGATGACAGACGATTACCGCCTATATGGCTGGTTTATGGGCAAATAATAACACCACCTTTATAGTTGGTTGGACTTAAATGGGTAACACTGACAATTTCTATATTATAATAAAGTGATATTTCTACATTTGAAATATTAAAGGTAGATCCCCTAACCCCAACATTTTATTTTTATTATAGGGAAGTGATGAATTACAATATTCATGAGTTTTATAATTGATTTAATTATTTTATGTGTGATGCTTTGGCTTGTTTATTGAATCTTAAGCTTAATGCTTCTTGTTAACTGGCCATTAATAAGATTGATTTGGTAAACTTAAAATGAACTTGGAAAAGGGATTTTGGGTTTCAGCCTTAGATTCAATAGCTCACGATTTCACCTTGGGGCAAGAGACTGTTAGGTAGATTTTTTTCCAAGATAGACATATACCTGTCGGGCGGGGGTAGCCACAATTGAAACTTGAACTTAATGAATTCAGGTAAATTGGTTAACATAGACATATGATTAATTGGGTTATATTGGGTGTTTGCATCTGACCATCGAAAGAGGCTTTTGCATATCTTCGTGTTCTAGGTTAACAAACTGATTTATTACACATATATTAGAGAATCAATTCATCATTATAATAATATTATGTAGAATCAAAACCCTAGATATTTGTGTCTTTTATTTATTTTCCTTAGTATTTTCTTTTGTGTTTTTATTTATTTATTTATTTACCAAATCCACATTCAACCAACCAATCAAGCAATCATTCATTTCTCCCTTTAATTAGATACTTGTAAATAAATTGAATCAATAATTAATAACAACAGTAGAAATTAAGTCCTCGTGGGATCGATATTTTTATACTGTTTGAGCGATACATGTGTGATTTCACCGATCATCATCCGTGTACATTTATAGAAACCCCCATTCTTTTAGCTCTTGTTTTCTTAGCATATGTGCTTCTTCCTAAACCAGGCAGATATGAAAATAAATGAGTCAGAAGAATCACCTGCCAATCGGACATGTGCTTCAATTAACCAACGAATGTCATTAGGAATACCTTTAATCATTAGTTGTCTCATTCGTTCCATTCGATCTTTGTAGACTTTCATCAGAGAGTTTTGAGGGAGAGAAGGAAATTACTTGTGAAGATCTGCGAGAACATATTCCATCCTGAAATGTGACTTTACCTACACAAATTAAGCACCCAAAAATAAAACACACCAAATCTTAATATATACACAAATTGCATGGGTTGCCTCTCTGCTAGCGCTAAGTTTAACGTCGTCAGCTAGACATGACTACTCGAACATTAGGCTGGATCTGAAAGTGTGACACTTTATTTTTATCGCTCAAATGATTCTCCCAGTAGTGCTTGACATGTTGGCTGTTAACTTTGAATGTATCATTTGTGTTGGGATCAAGTAACTCAACAGCTCCATATGGTAAAACTTGGGTGATTAAGAATGGACCTGACCACCGTGATCTTAACCTCCCAGGGAAAAATTTCAACCTTGATTTGCTGAACAATACCCGCTGCCCCGGTTCAAGTTGTATGTGCACTAACTTCCCATCCTGTTTCTTCTAGGCCTTTTCTTTGTACAGTTTGGCATTCTCAAAAGGCTGTATGTGAAATTCCTCCAATTCGTTGGGTTGGTGGAGCCTTTTCTTTTCAGTTTCTTGTAGATCAAGATTTAACTTCTTCTGTGCATAATACGCTTCATCTTCAAGCTCCACAGGCAGATTGTATGCTTTAAGTTTGTGAGTGGAACTTTGCATTTCATCAGAGTTCTGGACGGTGCTATCTATCACATCAAGTCTGAAACATTCCTCTCTCTTTTCGTCATTCGGCAATTCCATGGCTTTGAAAACATTGAATGTTACTTCTTGGTCTTGTACCCTCATAGTTAGTTCACCTTTTTGTACTTCAATAATGGTTCGACCTATAGCCAAGAATGGTCTCCCGATGATGATGGGCACGTCTTCGTCTTCCTCCATGTCAAGGATAATAAAATCTCATAGGAAAATGAATTTATCAACTTTGACCAGCACATCTTCAACTACACCTCTCGGAAATATGAGCGTTCGATCAACAAGTTGTAAAGAGATTGAGGTGGGCATTGCTTCTCCAATCTGCAGTTTCCTGTAAATGGAAAACGACATCAAAGTTAATACTAGCACCTAAATCACACAAAGCCTTACCGAAGTTATATTCTCCTATGGTGCAAGGGATCGTGAAACTGCCAGGATCTTTCAACTTAGGGGGAAGTTTCCTCTGAATGATGGCACTGCATGCTTCTGTCAATGCTATTGTCTCGTAATCTCCCAATCTTCATTTTCTTGACAAAATGTCTTTCATGAATTTGACATAGCTGGGCATTTGTTCCAATGCTTCTGCAAATGGAATGTTGATATGCAGCTTTTTAAAGATCTTCAGGAATCGAGCAAACTGCTTGTCCAGTTTATTTTTCTGGAGACGCTGTGGAAATGGTGGAGGTGGAGTGAATCTTTTTCGATCATTTGCTTTTGCTTATTTTTTCTCCATCTGTGGCTCTGTTTCACTGCTTTCTTTTGGAACTTCCTCAGTGGATGCTTTGATTCCAACATCTTTGTTGATCTCAGTAACGTTTTTCAAAGTGATGGCATGACATTGTTCCTATTGGGGCAGTTGTGGAACCCCTAGGGTTGGATCAGTGCCCCGGGCAGCAGAAATGGGTCTAACCATAGATATCAGGTATGGGTGTACTTTTAAATTATTTAATGAAATACTATATTCCTTTACGAGTGTATGGGAAAAAACCGGGACTGAATCGGAGTCCGGAAACTCTAGTACGAAGTAAAATAAAATCGGCTCGCGCGCATACGTACACTCGTGAACAGTGCACGCACGAACTGTGCGCATGAACAGTGTGCGCGCGCACTGTTCACCAGCCATCATTTTTTTTGTTTTCATTGTTTTGCTTTGTTACTCAAAGCTTCAGCTCTCTGGAAAATTTCTAGAGAGCTGATGCAATTAGGGTATCACACCCTAATTAATTCCGGTCTTTCCTAAACACTTCAAAAACACCCAAAATTAATTTTTAATTTCAAAACCAACATCAACATATGTTATAGAATAAAAATTAAGTTTTTCAAAATATCAAATATTTTTCCAATAATATAAATTTATTCTAAATACGCATTTGCGTAAATTTTGAATCCAATACACAAACCATTTTAGAATCCCAATTAGAAACATCTCATGAACAATTCTAGTTCACCTAAAGGTAGTCAAGTGAATCTATAATGGTAGTCATAGCTCTAAGCTTTAATCTAGAGTTCCAAACTCTTATTAACTGTTCTATGTCCAACATGAACATCTTTGACCTAAATTATAAGCATGTTGTGTTTATGCTTCTAAAGTATCATAACACAATTGATTAGCCTTATTCAACATTAAGCTATGTGATAATGCATCTAATACACAAATAAACATAGCTTAGAAGAAGATCAAATATTACCTAGTAAGCTTGATGCAAGATCCAATCTACTTCTCATTCTTGAAATTATTGGAGAACCTCCAAGGTTTGCAAGCTTGACTCCAAGATCCAATCTTGTTTCCAATGCTACCAAGCTTCACTTCAAGATCCAATCTTGATTTCTCCTAGATGAAATATTGTAGAGACCTCACAAGCTTCTCTAAACACTTCTCTAACTTAGGCTAATCTCCATTTTCTCCCACTTTAATCTAATCCAATTAAATCAAGCCAAAGATTAGGAAATAGATTAGTTAAATGTTTGCCACCTTGATTTAATCCAATTAAATCAAGCCAAAACCACATATTATTACATACTTACAATTACCATAATATCCTCAAATGGTAGAGATAATTATGATTTTAAAATTAAGCCATTGTGTAATTATTAAATTAATTCAATTAGGCCAAAGTAAATAATCTATGTTATCCAATAACACTTGATTATCTTAGTTGATAATTATAATATCGAATATTATCTTTTATAAAAAATAATCGGCTACTCAAGTGCTCAACGAGTACACTTCATATTGGGACTCTCTAAGTTCAGACACGTTCGTCATATAAGCCTAGCTAATATGTATGCAATTCGGCCACCTCCGAATTTGCAAAGCACACGAACGACCTTTCTGAACTATACAAGTCGAGGTCATCATATATGCTTAACAATCCATCCGTCGTAGGATATCTGAGTTGTGCTTAGGGAACATAGATTATACCGTCAAGTTTCTGAGGCGCACATCTCATGTCAACATGTCCACGATTCTTTACAATTGATGCGATCCACCCTAGGTGATCGGCTTTGGCCAAAGTCTTTAAGAATCGTGACTTTACTCACATGGATACCTAAACCCCCTTATGAAACACATATGGGCCGACGGATCCTATCTTACTTTGCACTTGATTACGGAGTGCATCGGTCCACACCCAACAAACATCTAGAGGCCAGATCATGAAATGTTTCTGACATACATGGCATTAAAGTGTGGATGATCTCACGCAAAATCAATGCTATCCTATAGTCAAAGGATTACATTTGCTACTTGACTCGAGGAGATTCCTATTTACGGTGGTGTGTACTTCCAACTATTAGGAATCACCTATGAGTCATTCATTATTCACTTCAACGAATACCCACATGTCTATACGAGTTTCCAAAACTCATGGTACATTGGGTTAAACCATTGGAACTCCAATTCCAATATACGAAATGTGCTAGTCTTCTAGGTTATAAGAATTTGACCGTATTCCAAAACCAATGACTAGGAATATTTACGTTAAGAATAGTTTACACTTAGTGTCAAAACTATTCTAATGTCGATGTCATTTTTAGCATATCTATACATCAATCTAATACGCATAATGACAATACCATTAATAAAGTATGAAATGAAAAAATAGGTATTTTATTAATAAATAACAAAATGTACAAATCAGATTGGCACTCCAAGCACCAACTCCATCAAACTCCCACTTGCTTAGTGCCAATCTAGATGGTACCAAAGTCCCATCTCCTCCACATGTTTATCGAATAACTTAGGAGGTAAGGCCTTTGTAAGCGGGTTTGCTATGTTACTTGTCCTTGAACCTTCAAGACCACTATGTCTTTTCGTTCAATTACCTCTATAATTACGCAGTATTTCATTTCCATGTGTTTAGACTTGGAATGTACCCTCGGCTCCTTAGCCTGCGCAATGGCTCCGTTATTATCACAGTACAATGGGATCGAATCCGTAATACTAGGAAAATGCCAAGTTCTGTGATAAAATTTCTAATCCAAACAGCTTCTTTAGCAGCTTCTGAAGCCGCTATAAATTCCGCCTCAGTGGTGGAATCAGCTGTTGAGCCTTGCTTTGAACAACACCAACTTACAGTACCACCGTTAAGGGTAAAAATGTATCCTGATGTAGATTTTTTATCATATGGATCTCCCTGGAATTCAGAGTCTGTATAACCCTCAACTTGTAGCTCATCTTCTCCATATATCAGAAACTTATCCTTGGTGCCTTTAAGATATTTCAGGATATGTTTCACGGCTGTCCAATGATCATTACCTGGATCAGATTGATATCAGATGGTCACACTGACGCCAAACTGATGTCAAGTCTAGTACATAGTATATCATACATTATGCTTCCAATACAAGAAGCATATGGCAAGTTAGACATCCTAACTCTCTCTTCCTCAGTTTGAGGTGCCATTTTCTTCGAAAGATGTATGCCGTATCGGAAAGGTTCATTTGCTGTATTGTAGTTGGTAAAACCATACCTTTCTAACATCTTGTCTATGTACGTCGATTGTGACAACCCTATAAGCTTCATAACTCTATCCTGGTAGAGCCTTATACCTAGTATATAGGAAGCTTTACCAATATCTTTCATGGAGAAGTTCTTGCAAAGGTAGGCTTTCACACTTTGCATCATCCATATATCACTTCCTATGATAAGGATGTCATCTACATACAAGACTAGGAAAACTATCATGCTCCATCTAACTTTCTTATAAACACATGGTTTTTCCTCGTTTTAGATACGAAACCCTCTAGTTGTTCCATATAGATATCCTCTTTAAGGAATCCATTTAGGAAAGCGGTTTTCATATCCATATGCCATATCTCATAGTCGTTATATGCAGCAATGGCTAAAGGAATCCTAATGGATTTTAGAATGGCTACTAGTGAAAAAGTTTCATCATAGTCAATTCAGGACGTTGAGTGTAACCTTTTGCTACTAGTCGGGCCTTAAAGGTTTCCACCCTTCCATCAAGCCCTCGTTTCCTTTTGTAAACCCATTTACAGCCAATAGGTTTAACTCATTCAGGAAGTTCAACGAAGTCCCAGACTTGATTGACATGCATTGAATCCATTTCGAATTTCATGGCTTCCTGCCATTTTCCCGAATCGATATCCAATATCACTTCTTTATACGTAGTTAGATCTGTTTCCTCCAAGAAGAGAACATCAAGGCACACATTAGATGTTAAAAATAGTCTCTCAGGAGGCCTTGATATTCAATTCGACATACGTAGAACATGTGTTGTAGATCTTTCATCTAATTGGTGTTGGATAATTATGACCCATAACATCACTATTTGTACAGAACATGGTGTTGTTGTACAAATTAACTATGTGACAAAGGAAATTGCTCTTTTATCATTTGTAATTAGATTACCGGGATATATAAATGATAAAATTCCATATGATTAGTACATGATTAATAAGATATGAGACAATGTTAATCCATTAAGGTTTAATCATTAAAATATCCCTAGTCGTAGTATTATCGAGATTGGACATCGATAATGCGGAATAAGCTAGTATCGTACTTGTGCGCGTTGTGGGAGCATAATAGCATAGTTCTCATATATTTAAGTATTGGATACTTATGAAAGTGTGATAGGAGGTTGTGTTTACCAATGGTACGGAAACATCTTTACTCAGGATAGACCCCTCGGAATTCCAATAGTAGTATGACTATGTGTCTATCGAAGTCCGAATCAGGATAGGTGTACTTGGTCTTAACTTGAGACTTACATCGCTAATACTTGCGACAATCAATATACTTTGGTTTTGGTCGTCCGAGGATTTAACATGTTCCGTGTACGCCTCTTCTGGGTATATTGAGAATCGTAGTGTATTGGGTGTGATGTCAAGATGGAAGTATCACTCCAGTCATATGGAGATGATGATCACGTAGGATACGGAACTAGTACTATTATGTACTGCAGTCATCGGGATAATATGACTAGGTCATGCTTATCCGATTATAGAGACTAGTTACCAGAGATCCGACATATACATCGTACGGGGCAGACATAATTCCAGCCCCAGGCCTAACATGTGACATCCGATACTGGATCGCAATACGCAATACTACGTATACTACGCCTGATACAGATTACATATTCCTTTAAGAATGTATTTGGAGAATTGGGTAGACACGGTGCTTTGCTAGAAGCCAACCATGTCTTGTAAATCGGTAAAAACGTAGTACTAGGTACGTACGTGTTCGGATAGTCCGACGACCAGATTTACTGCCAACATATCCAGGGATCTCATGGGTCGCTTCCCGAAGATTCACCGATGACGTATGACTCGAACATAATTAATA
Source organism: Zanthoxylum bungeanum (assembly GCA_019454045.1). Classification (NCBI taxonomy): domain Eukaryota; kingdom Viridiplantae; phylum Streptophyta; class Magnoliopsida; order Sapindales; family Rutaceae; genus Zanthoxylum; species Zanthoxylum bungeanum. The sequence continues at coordinate 64,356 of SKCR01037530.1, forward strand.
TGGGATTAATTATTAGAGAGAGAAAATCAATCTAGGATTGATTACGGAGATATTTTATCTGGGATAAAATACTATTTATAGAGAGAGAACGATTAATTTGGAATTAATCGATAAAATAATATATTCGATATATTAAATGAAATAAGATTTCGACGCAGAATTAAAATTGGATTTTAATTCAGGCAAACGAGTTAATTTAGAATTAATTCACTAGCGACGTTAATAGTAATTTTGCTAGGCATAATTATTTAATTAAATTTGATTTAATTAAATCGCAACGAAAAATTCGTTAATTCGGAATTAGCGAAATCGAGTCCGAGAGTGTTTGGGGGCCCACTTGGATTTTGAATCAAGTGGGGCCCACATGTCACATCATAAGTCACATCACTTGTCACTTTAAATTAACTTTATGGTGATGGGTTTTGGTGGGTTAGTGAAGACTTGTTTTACACTCCAAATTGTAATGATGTGTAGATAACTTGTAAAACACATTTACTAAAGTTGAAAGACATATACCATCTTTGGTATATCATTACTTGATTTTTGAAATCAATTTACAACATTTATTCTCTCTCTTTTCTCTCATTGGCCGAATGGCCTTCATCTTTTTCCTCTCATTTTTGGCGTGAACTTAGGGTTCATGTTGAGTATTTTTTGCTTCAAAAATCACAAGTGCTAGCACACTGACCGGCGTAAACACACACGTATAACGCAAGCGCACGTATCGTTCAAGTAGTATAAAAATATCGATCCCACGAGGACTTAATTCCTACTGTTGTTACTAATTATTGATACTTTTTATTGCAAGTATCTAATTATAGGGAGAAAGGAATTGATTGCTTTTGGTTGTTGAATGTGGATTTGCTAATTAAAATAAAAACAGACACAAAAGAAAATACTAAGGAAAATAAAAGAAAAGACTCAATGATCTAGGGTCGTGACTCCACACAATATTAATATAAAAATGAATTGATTCTCTTAAGTCTTATCTATGTGTAATAAATTAGATTGCTAACCTGGAACACGAAAATATGCAAAAGCCTCTATCGATGGTCAGACACAAATACCCAGTATAACCCAATTGAACCATATGTCTATGTCAACCAAATTACCTGGATTCATTAAGATTAAGTTCCAATTATGGCTACCCCCGCCCGACAGGTATATGTCTATCCTGTATGGAAATCTATTAAAGGGTTATCTATCCTCAAGGAAGATCGTGGGCTATTGAATCTAAGGCTGAAACCTAAAATCCCTATGTCTAGTTCATTTTACGTTTACCATATCAATCTTATTGGTGATCAGACAACAAGAAGCATTAAGCTTAAAACTCAATAAACAAACTAAAGAATTACCCATAAAAAGAAAATCAATTATTAAGTGTGTGGATATTGTGTTTCATCACTTCCCTAGAATAAAATAAAATGCTGGGGGTTAGAGGATCCACATTTAATAATTCTTATCAAGGAATCTCACTGATTATAATATATAAATTATCTTATGTTCTGCTTTCTCAGGAATTAATAATGTTAAACATTTAAAACCAGCCATATAGGCAGTAATCCAATTAATCCAACTACACCAGCCATATAGGCGGTAATTATCTGTCACATAAAGACCAGCCATATAGGCGGTAAAGTAATTTATATTTAGACCGACCATATAGGCGGTAATTAAGTCTGACATCAATTAATCCGGTTAAATTATAATTTATAAATTATAAATAAGTGAGATTTACCTAGATAATTATATTAAAGGTTTCACCTTTTACCCTAGCGAAAATTTAACTACAAAACATAAAGTAAATAAATAAAAAGAAGTAATAAAAACTAAAAATAAAAATACATAATTTTAATATTACAAAACTAGATGCTTCCTATGAAATCAGGGAAAAACTCCCAAGGAAAGCACACCAAATGAAGTGGTGAAGAGCTCAATTTATAGGCAAACTCGGCAACCGGCGTCGCGACGCCAAACATCCTAGCGTCGCGACGCTGGCACGCATTTTCGGTCAACGTGGTTTTTGACCATGCGAAATCTGTCGGTACAATCCGGTGATGACATGTGGCACGCGCTGAATGTGGTGCAATGGGAAGGCGACACGTGGCACACGGTGATTGGTGGATGTTTCGGTCCAATGAGAATCTGACACGTGGCAAACAGAGTGTCGGCATCATAGAATCACGACACGTGTCCAGGCGCATTTTAGCATGATCGATTCTGATAATGACACGTGTCACGTTGCACGGTAGCATGATCGGCGCAAGTTAGCATCCGGAGCATTTTAGCAAATTTCTTCTGACTGGTCCACGTGTCCGGTGCAAGTTAGCAGACGGTGCACGTTAGACGTCGCGACGCAGAAGGCTTGCGCGTCACGACGCGACCAAATTTCAAAAATGCCATTTTTGTCCTTTTTCACTATTTTGGCCCCAAATTGCTTCCAATGCTTTCCAAACTTTATTTATCTGCAAAATAACAATAAAACACATCAAAAAGTTCACAAAACTCAAGAAACTATACAAAATATTAGGTTAAATGAGTGGGAAATAGTGATATAAATACCACTCATCACACACAAGGAGTCTTACAAAGGTGATAGGGAAACCAATCCTTGAGCATGGAACCATCACTTAAAGCTTGGAGCTTGAAGATCCACACCACAAGGGCTTGGTCGAATTCATCAAGGAAGAAAAACTTGGAGCAGGATTTTTTTTTGTGTTCATCACATCCAAAAGCCGATCAAAGTGAGTATTTCCGCTACTTTACTTTGTTGTATTCGAACATTTCATTGCTTAATTGATCTTGGTTTGACCTTGAAAACCCAACAATGGTATCAGAGCGGTTATTAAGCATGAAATTGAATTTAGGGTAAAATTTGGGTAAATTTGATTTGAGCATGATTTAACCAAATTGTTTGTTTGAGCATGCTTGTATATGGATAACTTGGAGTTATATGTGATCAATTTGATGAAAATTGAATTGGATTAATTTTCCCCAATTATTTTGGCTTGGCCGAATATGTGATATGCCCTAAGTCATGGTATTTTTTGTTCTTTTGATCATTGGATGAGTTTAAAGACTTGGGACAAATTGATTAATGATTTAAATGGATTGAAATCGAAATCGGTTTGTTAAACCCCAAAATGCCGTGAGTTTCAAAGCATGAAATGAGATGATTTTTTGTTTCAATAATGTTGGACATGTGTTGAACAAATTAAAGCATGATTAATTGATTAAATTGATATTTTGGAAATGTTAATTTAAATAATTAATTATGGCTAATACACTTTAATTAATTAAATTGTGAAATTTGGAATATTGTAATTTAATTAGTTGGGCTAAATTTGGAATTGGGCTAAAAATGTTGTATTTGGGCTTAATGGGCTTGGTTGGGCCAAGTTTGGTTTAGATTAATTGGTTGGATCCAATTGGGCCTAAAACCTTCTCATAAAGTCCAAATATGATTAAATGGGCCTTTAATATTTTAATTGGGCCTAAATTAATTTTTGGCAAATGGTGATTCCTTATTGGGCTTTGGTTGCCAAAGCTCATACCTTATAAATTAATTGAAAGCCCATTGGACTTTAATTAAATAGACATTGGATGTTAATTGGGCTTTGAGACCCGTTTAGATTAGATTTAGAATCTAAGTCGCAAATGCTTATTAATAAAGTGTAATTATTTAATTTGGAGTTAAATAAAGAATTAGTACTGAATACAAATTAAATTGGATTTAATATTGTAGTTTAATATAATTCAAGAATTCGTACTTTGAGTACTTATTCTTAAATGAGTTGGACTCGGGCAAATCAAATCGTTGTTTGAACATTGGATGCTCACTAATCAAAGATTAATTAATTGGATTAGATTGATTGATAACATGCTTTGTGTGAATACATGGATGTGATGTATGAATAATGTATATCAGATGGATATTAGATGGGTGAGGGCAATTTTGGAAATTGTTGTAATAAATTTAGAATTTATTAAATTGGACCTGCGTGTCCAGCCTATTACCTCTTGACTCTTTGTATTTCTCTTCTAACCTATTCCCCTCAATGTAAATGAGGTTTCTTTAGAAGTGTTATGTAATTGGGTAGAACTAAGATTTGTGCTAGCAGGAGAGAGGAAAATGATAGATTTGTTCTAGGAACAAAATGTTTTAAATATCCATCCGCATATCATTATTAATTTATTTACCGCGCCTTATTATGCTTTTAGAATGCATGTTTAAGGGTGTATGATGAGACCTAATCAAAGATAATTAATTGGTTGTCAATTACGCGAAAAACCCTCAACAAATATTAAACGTTTTCCTTCCATTGAATGATTCATTCCCAAGATCCAAGATTGGCACTGGTTTGTTGGCCAAAGTCAAGACCTTTGTCCATCACGAATGTGTTTGAATCATGAAAGCTTTGTTCCATATCGCATGTCTTGTCCAAGTTGTGATTTGTTGGCCAAAGTCAAGATCACTTCTTGTCCATCGACATCGATTACGAAGCTTTCCAAAGTCAATGGGTCCCACTAAACTGGAATCATTAAGCTTGTTGTGCCAAAGCCAAGGCTTAGTTGATTCAGAGGAAAAATGTTAGGGAATATATTGGATATATTGGCATATATTAGATATATGTTTCAGACTTGGATGTCCACCTACTGGATCTAGGAATTGGATGAGATCCAATTGATCTTAGAGATCTACCTAGTTAAGTTTCATACAATTTGTTGGCCAAAGTCAAGGTTGTGTGTTATTTAACGGGATCCTAGCCCACTAGGAAACAAGGTTTCCCGAGTACTCAACAGAGGGTTAGAGGCTCGTCGAAAAATAATGGGAGGCAAGTATTATATTTGCAATTTCTTGTAGATACTTGCCAATACACGCTCATTTCATTTTTCATCATTAATTAATAAATATATATTAGTTGGACTAATATTTAATTGTTGTTTTAATTAAACAGTTGGACTGTATTTAAACTACTTCAATTTATAGTTGATTATATAATTGGATTATAGTAATCAATATATTTGAATTTAACCAATCAAATTATAGTTGATTATATTGTTAGACTATAGTAATCATTATATTTAATTGTACCCGAAATCGTTGATTGGATAGTATGACTATAGGAATCAAGACAACTGAAAAATTAGCGTTTAGAACATTATCCTGGGTGAAAATATCTGTAAACGGCTTTAATTTTCAGATTGGGAATAAAACCTCAGGATAGTCCTGGGAACTGAGAAGTTACTCTTTTTTGATAGAGAAACCTCTTGGGCCTAAGCCCGAAGTTGAGCAAATAGTAGAACATGATCTTTGGAAGATTCATGTAATGATAACTTTAGTGCTCAATCCTTTATGCTTGATGCAATGACACTTTAATTCTGTCGTCAGACTAAAAGGATTATATCCGTATAACATGAAGTTGAAATTAAAGATCTTCATAGATCTATTCTTAGATCTTAGAAGTACTAATTGCAAAAGAAGCTTTTTCGCTCGCGTATGTCAGGGTCCATCTGTCAAGCACTAGGTGTCGCAGATGATTGCTAACATCGAACAGCTAAGGTTAGCTGGGAAAAACCTACGTGGCCGAGACTACTAAAGATTTGATCTTATAGTCTCTTACCCAAAAGCTGGAGCAGGTTCATTATAAATCAAGAGTAAACTCTTGGAGAGTTGATGGCTATGCTCAAGGAGGCAGAGCCAGAGCTTCTAAAAAGGGCAAAGGCAAAAATCATCACAGCCTTCTTGGAAGACAAATGACATATCCCAAGATGTTTGCCTAAACTGTGGCAAAAGGGGTCACTGGAAGCGTGACTGCCGTATGGACAAGGCATACATTAAGGAAATGAAGCGGGGCAAGGCTCCGGCTTCAAGTATGTTTGTCATAAACATGTTCACTACTGGTTTCAAAATTGGATTTTTGATACTAAGTGTTGTACATAAATTTGTACTGATGTGCAGAATCTGCTGATGAGTAGGATACTGACTTCAGTTGAGATCTACATACGAGTCAGATCAGGACGAGAGTCGCTGTTTTAACCGTAGAGACCTAAATTTAGGAACTACCTTTTGGGTATGTACTTAAATTAGGAAACTGTTAAAATGTACCTAGTTTGACTAGAGACATTATCTCTATATCTATGTTTAACCCGTTGCGGGTATATCTTTATATTCTAGAACACTAAAGTGTTTTATTTTATAAAGATGATATTGAGATAAACACATTAGATGTGAATAATAGTATTTATATTTTGAATGTAAATGAATCTCAAACATATAACATGACAAACAAATAGCTCAAACTGAATCAATCAGATGAGACTTATTTGTGGCATTGTTGTCTGGGACACATTAACAAGACTCATATATCCACACTTCGTAGTGACATAAGTAGGCCCATGTCTAACTAGGCTAGAGGCGGATATGAACACTTCGTAACCTTTACGGATGTAGCATCGCGTTGTGGTTATGTGTTTCTTTTGAAACATAAATCAGAAACTTTTGATAAATTCAAAGAGTTTTGACACGAAGTATAAAAATAGATCGGCAAGAGTATTAAAACTATCACGGTTAGACCGTGATGGAAATACTTAAGCAATAAGCTTCTCAATTATTTGAAAGAGTATAGTATTCTTTCATAGTGGACTCTTCTTGGAACACCTCAATTGAGCGGTGTGTCCAAAAGGAGAAACCAAATTTTGTTAGACATGATAAGGTTAATTAAGAGTCACTCTGAGCTACCATTTTCCTTCTAGGGATACACATTTAACCGTGTAACACTTATTTTGAATAAGGTTCCATGAAAATCTGTTAGACATACTTCATATTATGAACATGAAAGAAACATGGTTTTCTCATTCCTGAAGATTTGGGAATGCTAGACATATGTTTGGATGATACCAAACTAAAACCCAAATCGGATAAGTGCCTAATTTGTAGGTTATCCTAGGGTAACCAAAGTATAGTACTTATACAACTCACAAGAGAATAATTTAATTGTTGCTCTCTATGCGATTTTCCTAAAAGGAATACCTATATGCAGTGGTAAGTGGAAGGAAAGTAAAACTCTATGAAAATCGGAGTAATACTGTTCCAGGCACCGATTCCTTGACGGAACACAACCAGTTCATCAGGGATGAAACTGTACCACAATCTTCAAATACACAAGAACCGCGAAAGTCGGAGAGAGTCAGAAAACAACCTGGGAGGTATAGGTTTCTGATCTCACCTCATGAAGATGTCAATCTTATTGAGGAATACGAACCGACTACGTATGAGGAAGTGATACAAGGTATCGACTCCCTATTATGGCAAAGTGCCATGATGTCCGAAATGGATTCCATGTATACCAACCAAGTTTGGACACTGGTTGATGTACCGGAAGGCATTGTGCCTATTGGTACTGTATAAGTCTTCAAAGAAGACAAACATGGATGGCAAAATACCAACGTACTGAGCTAGGCTTGTAGCGAAAAGGTATCGTTATCAACATTGTGTCGATTACGACTAAACCTTTTATCCGTTACCATGATTAAATCCATTTGGATAATGCTTGCTAATGCTACATGTTTCATTTATGAAATATGGCAGCTGAACGTCAAAATCGCTTTCCTTAAACGAAAACCTTTTGGAGGATGTTTACAACATCCTGACGGTTGTGTCGTACCAAAACAAGCAAACAAGGTTTGCAAGTTAATTCGATCCATTTATAGATTGAAGCGAACATTGCGTTCTTGGAACTAGCGTTTTGATGTAAGCATAATGATATATGATTTAATTCAAAACGAAAATGATTCTTGTGTATCTAAGGAGGTTAGTGGGAGCGCACTGACAATGATTGTCCTATATATAATGATGACATATCATTTCTTGGAAATGAAATTCCCATAATACAATCGGTGAAAACTTGGCTTTCATGAAAATTCTCCGTAGAATACTTGGGTGAGACAACCTTTATTCTAGGAATAAGGATCTACTGGGATAGATCTAAAAGTTGTTGGCACTCTCCGAGAACTCGTACATTGAAATATATGTACGTGACCTGGTGTCTCATATGCTTTGAGCATATGGAGTCACAATCAGGCCAATCCAAGTGATGGTCACTGGATTGATGTTAAGAACATCCTTAAGTATCTTAGATGAACTAAGGATGCTTTCTTAAGCTATGGAGAAGGAGAACTTGAAGTGACTGGGTTCACTGCTGCAAGTTTCCTAACCGACAAAAATGACTATAAGTCGTAATAAGGGTACTATATAGTTTGAATAACGGAACAGTGAGCTGGAAATCTTCCAAGCAAGATACTGTTGCCAAATAAACAACAAAAGCGGAATATTGCTGCAACAAAGGTAGCAATAGAAGCACTTTGGATCTATATTAATCCTAATCAGATTAGGTGTAGTTCTGTTAGCGGCTGAGCTAGGCTACAACACAGGCTAAAGAATTAATGGTCTCATCAAAGATCCAAATATATACTTCAATTATTTCATCTGATTCGTCGGATCGTACATCGTGGCGATGTGATGATCGAATAAATCGCATCAGATGATAAGATTGCAAATCCGCTGACAAAAATAGTTTCTCAGCAGAAGTTTGAGCGACCCGTATATAGTTCAAGTGTAGGACACTTGAGTGATTGGCTATAGGCCAAGTGGGAGATTGTTAAACAATTATGACCCATAACATCACTATTTGTACAGAACATGGTGTTGTTGTACAAATTAACTATGTGACAAAGGAAATTGCTCTTTTATCATTTGTGATTAGATTACCGGGATATATAAATGATAAAAGTCCATATGATTAGTACCAGATTAATAAGATATGAGACATTGTTAATCTATTAATGTTTAATCATTAAAATATCCTTAGTCGTAGTATTATCGAGATTGGACATCGATAATGCGGAATAGGCTAGTATCGTGCTTGTGCGCGTTGTGGGAGCATAACGGCATAGTTCTAATATACTTAAGTATTGGATACTTATGCAAGTGTGATAGGAGGTTGTGTTTACCGATGGTACGGAAACAGCTTCGCTCTGGATAGACCCCTCGGAATTCCATTGGTAGTATGACTATGTGTCTATGGAAGTCCGAATCAGGGTAGGTGTATTTGGTCTTAACCTGAGACTTACATCGCTAATACTTGCGACAATCAATATACTTTGGTTTTGGTCGTCCGAGGCTTTAATAGGTTCCGTGTATGCCTCTTCTGGGTATATTTAGAATCGTAGTGTATTAAGTGTGATGTCAAGATGGAAGTATCACTCCAGTCATATTGAGATGATGATCACATAGGATACAGAACTAGTACTCTTATGTACTGCAATCATCGGGATAATATGACTAGGTCATGCTTATCCGATTATAGAGACTAGTTACCAGAGATTCGACATATGCTTCGTACGGGGCAGACACAATTCCAGCCTCAGGCCTAACATGTGACATCCGATACTGGATAGTAATACGCAGTACTACGTATACTATGCGTGATACAGATTACATATTCCTTTAAGAATATTTCTGGAGAATTGGGTAGGCACGGTGCTTTGCTAGAAGCCAACCATGTCTTGTAAATCGGTAAAAATGTAGTACTGGTACGTTCGTGTTCGGATAGTCCGACGACCGGATTTACTGCCAACATATCCAGGGATCTCATGGGTCGCTTCCTGAAGATTCACCGATGACGTATGACTCGAACATAATGAATCTGAGATTAATTATTAGAGATAGAAAATTAATCTAGGATTGATTACGGAGATATTTTATCTGGGATAAAATACTATTTATAGAGAGAGAACGATTAATTTGGAATTAATCGATAAAATAATATATTCGATATATTAAACAAAATTAGATTTCGACGCGGAATTAAAATTGGATTTTAATTCAGGCAAACGAGTTAATTTATAATTAATTCGCTAGCGATGTGAATAGTAATTTTGCTAGGCATAATTATTTAATTAAATTTGATTTAATTACGTCGCAATGGAAAATTCATTAATTCGGAATTAGCGAAACTGAGGCCGGGAGTGTTTGCGGGCCCACTCGGATTTTGAGTCAAGTGGGGCCACATGTCACATGACAAGTCACATCACTTGTCACTTTAAATTAACTTTATGGTGATGGGTTTTGGTGGGTTTGTGAAGACTTGTTTTACACTCCAAATTGTAATGATGTGTAGATAACTTGTAAAACACATTTACTAAAGTTGAAAGACATATACCATCTTTGGTATATCATTACTTGATTTTTGAAATCAATTTACAACATTCATTCTCTCTCTTTTCTCTCATTGGCCGAATGGCCTTCATCTTTTTCCTCTCATTTTTGGCGTGAACCTATGGTACATGTTGAGTGATTTTTTGCTTCAAAAATCACAAGTGCTAGCACACAATGAGTCTTACAAAGGTGATAGGGAAACCAATCATTGAGCATGGAATCATCACTTAAAGCTTGGAGCTTGAAGATCCACACCACAAGGGCTTGGCCGAATTTATTAAGGAAGAAATTTTTTTTTATGTTCATTGCATCCAAAAGCCGATGAAAGTGAGTATTTCCGCTACTTTACTTTGTTGTATTCGCACATTTCATTGCTTAATTGATCTTGGTTTGACCTATAAAACCCAACAATTGGATCACTGGTTCCATCTCAGGTTCCTCAATGTTGGGATAAAAATCATCAAGTTTAATCTCTCTACAATTCCTACTTTCTCTCAAAAATTGCTTTTCAAGAAAAGTTGCAAAGCGAACAACAAATACATTTCGTTCCTCGGAATCGTAGAATTAATATCACATGGAATTATCAGGATATCCAACGAACCTACATTTATACCCTTTGGTTGCTAGTTTATCCCGCTGCGCAGTTCTAACATATGCAGGACAACCCCAAAATTTTAAATGTCTAAGAATTGGATTTCTATCGAACCATATCTGATAGGGGGTCGTAGAAATAGCTTTCGATGGAACCCTATTAAGTATGTAGGTAGCAGTTTGTAAAGCGTAACCCCAAAGGTAATAAGAAAGATCTGTATAGTTCATCATGGATCGCACCATATCCAATAAAGTACGATTTCTACGCTCAGACACTCCATTGTGTTGAGGTGTTCCTGGTGGGCTATATTGGGCGAGAATTCTATTCTCCCTTAAATAATTTCTGAATTCTTCACTCATGTATTCACCGTCTCGATCTGATCTAAGGCATTTGATGAATTTACTCGTTTTTTTTCTTATTCGTTTCAGAATATTTTGAACTTGTCAAATATTTCCAACTTATGTTTCATCAGATAGACATATCCATATCTAGACCTATCATCTGTGAAAGTTACAAAGTATATTGAACCATCATGAGGGCATGATTTAATGGACCACACACATCGCTGTGTATTAGCTCCAGTAAATCTCCAGCACGGTGTCCAACACCTTGAAATGGGGCCTTTGTCATCTTTCATTGGATACATGACTCACAAATCAGATAAGGATCTAAGGTAAGATTTTCAATCAAACCATCCTTTACCAATTTTGATAGACGTCTAACACCCATGTGGCCCAATCTCATATGCCATAATTCAGTATTATTTAGTTCAGACTTCCTACTTGTATTTTTCTCTTTATTAAAGACATCTCTATATATTTCCGAAACATAGCGACCGTTTGATAAAGAACATTTACATTTCAATAAATTTTCTTTATCATATAAACATAAAGTTTCATCCTTAATATTTATTTTATATCCCTCTTTATCTAATATTGGCAGTGATATTATTTGTCTGATAATTGAGGGAACATAATAACAGTCATGCAAATCTAATTTACATATATTTGAGAGATCTGAATAACTGTTCCTATGGCCTTGATATCCAATGTCTCTCCATTGCCAACTCTAAGGTGGATCTTCATTTATTCAGCCTTCTTTTAACCCTCATTTCCTGCAGAGAATTGCAAATATGAGTAGGACTGCCAGTGTCTAACACCCATCCACTATTTGCATCTAAGGCTAATGAGATGTCAATAATTGGAAAAATACAAAGCGTACCTGAGGGTCCTGCTTTTCCTTTTAGTTCTGGACAGTCCTTCTTCTAGTGTCCAGACTTCTTTCATTGTAGATATTGGTCACGACTTCTTTCAGTTTTGCGCCTTTGCGCTTCTTGGAGTTCTTCTTTGATATCTTCTTCTTCCCCATCTTGATTTTCTTTGACTTCGCAGAAGTCTTTGAAGAGCTAGCTCCACCATGGAGATACAGTGTGGGGTTGCCTTATTTCAAATCTTACTCCATCGTGCGTAGCATGTTATGAAGTTCTTCATATTAGGCTTGCATCGAATGCATATGGAAATTTAATACAAAGCCAGCATAAGAACCAGGCAAAGAAGACAGAATCAAATTACGACCCAGCCGTTTATCAAACATAATGCTATGTCATTCTAGATATCGAATCTGGTCTATCATGTTTAAAACATGAGTGCTGACAGCTCCTCCATTCTTGAGTTCAGCATGGAACAATTCCTTAGACTTTCGATAAAGTACCATCTCTTGATTTGCCTCGAACAACTCCTTGAGTGTTCGCATGATGCTCCAAGCATCCGGTACTTAAATGTACTGTTTCAGCAAATCCGGAACCATCGATCCCAAGATGTAGGATTTCACCTTCAGGTTGTCATCCTTCCATCTATCAAAATTTTCTCGCTCTTCTGGAGTGGAATCAGGATCGATATTAACAGGCAGTGGATTGATCGTGACATAAGTCAAATTTTCATACTCCAAGACAAGATGTATGTTAATTTCCCATTCGATATAGTTCTCGGCTCCTTTTAGCTTATAGGAATCCAAAAGTTTCATCAATGGATTAGTGGCAGCTATCTACAAGACAACATTTTTGAGTAGTAGCAGAACATTTTTCATTTCAAAAGTGATAACACTAATTGATTAAAGAATTTTAAATCTATTAGTGCCCTCCCACTACTTTATGTAATTCTGTAATCTCTCTTAACAGAAAAATAGAATTTTGACTATCAAAATTTCATAGCGGGAAGTGGATCCCATGAAATTTACTCCAGCCTTACACTAATGACGATATTGTCCTTTATAAACTCATTAGGTAGACCTCCAAGGTTAATCACTTCATGTGACTCCTAGTTTGGTCCTGAACCGTTTCTTATCCTCACACTAATGACGATATTGGATTAAGACGTGTTCTAGGTGTATACTTGTCAATGTGCACTAATGAGTTTCATATGTACACCATCACACTAATGACGATATTGGGCGACTACGTTAACTCATCACGCTACATCTAATGTTTTACCAGAGAGACCTAAGTTCCGAACACTTATACTCTCACACTAATGACGTTATTGAATATAAGTAGTAAGAACCCATTTATCTCCGTATTGACAAGACTTACCATCCAATAATGCTCCAACATTATTAATACTATTACTTAATTAAAGTAATCACCTATAAGTAGAAATAATCACATGTAAATCAGAAGCATTTTCTAAGAATGCATACCTGAGATGGCTTGGAAGTGGCTTTAGTTCTAGATGTGGTGGTTCTTCAATTCAGGGCTTGATTTGCTCATTTTTTAGTAATTCCAAACTTTCCACATGTGGTGTTGTTCTGAAGTGAGTTGCTCCATCAAGATAGTCGATACATTCGATAATTTCATCATCTAGCTCTTTGTCAGTCATGTTAGTGATGCAAGCTTCGATTTTGTCCGTGGAAAGTTGCATTGCATCAATATTCTGGATGATACTATCTATAACATCAATTCTGAAACATTCCTCCTCCTTTTCGTCATTCGGGAATTTCATGGCTTTGAAAACATTGAATGTTACTTCTTGGTCCTGCACCTTCATGGCTAGTTCTCCTTTTTGTACATCAATAATAGTTCGACCTGTAGCCAAGAATGGTCTCCTGAGGATGATGGGTACATCTTTATCTTCCTCCATGTCAAGGACAATGAACTCGACTGAGATAATGAATTTGTCAACTTTGACTAATACATCTTCCACTACACCTATCGGAAATATGAGCGATCTGTCAGCCAGTTGCAAAGCAACTGAGGTGGGCTTTACTTCTCCAATCTCCAGTTTCCTGTAAATAGACAGAGGCATCAAGTTAATAATGGCTCCTAAATCACACAATGCCTTACCGAAGTAATGTTCTCCTATGGTGCAAATGATGGTGAAACTGTCAGGATTTTTTAACTTTGGGGGAAGTTTCCTCTGAATGATGGCGTTGCATTCTTCTGTCAATGCCAGTGTCTCGTAATCTCCTAATCTTCTCTTTCTTCACAAAATGTCTTTCATGAATTTCACATAGCTGGGCATTTGTTCCAATGTTTCTCCAAATGAAATGTTGATATGCAACTTTTTGAAAATTTCCAAGAATCGAGCAAACTACTTGTCAAGTTTATGTTTCTGGAGACGTTGTGGAAAAGGTGGAGGTGGAGTGAATCTCTCTCGATTATTTTCTTTTGCCTCGTTTTCCTCCATCTATAGTTCTGCTTCACTGTTTTCTTTTGGAACTTCCTCAGTGGATGCCTTGATTCCAACATCTTTGTTAATTTCAGTACTGCTTTTCAAAGTGATGGCTTGACATTGCTCATTCCCTCTATTCCTTGGATTTGGTTTTGTGTTGCTAGGAAGGTTACCTTGCAGTCTGTAACTTTGAGCATTGGCCAGTTGTCCCATTTGATTCTCCAGTGCTTTCATATAAGCTACTTGGTTTTGAATTAATGCTGCTTGAGAATCGTATTTTGCTTCTAGCTTTTTCAAGTGGGCAAACACTTCTGTTCTACCTGGTCATTTTTCATATTTCTGGCATTTGTTTAGGTGTTGAAATCCTGATGGTGGATTCATCATTTACCCTGAATTGTTGCTCCATGCGAAATTGGGATGATTCCTCCACTCTCGGTTGTAGGTGTTGGAATATGGATTATTTCCCTGTCTGTTGAAATTGTTGACATAATTCACAGTCTCATCATGTTGGTTGTATGATTCTGCCTCTGGTGCTCCTCCATATGGTGAACTTGTGGATCCAACATTACCCTACATGCTAAGAGTTTCCATGAATTTTCATATTTGATCCAGCTTGGCATTCGATGCTGTGTTGGCTCCGACTTCATAAATTCCTGCTATTCATTGAATCATGCTCCTTTATGTTGGCCACAAAGAATTATTGTTGGCTATCTCTTCAATTAAGTCCCAAACCTAATCATCTCATTTTTCCATTAAATCTCCTCCAGCAGCAACATCAATTGTAGTTCTCATTAGTCCAAAAAGTCAATTGTAGAAGGTTTGGACTTGAAGCCATTTTGCAATCTCATGGTGAGGACATTTCCGGAGTAACTCCTTGTATCTTTCCCATGCTTCGCAGAGGGATTCTGAGTCATGTTGTACAAAGGATATGATGTCATTCCTCAACTTTGCAGTTCTGGCTGGGGGGAAAGTACTTTGCAAGGAATTTGGTGGTAAAAGTGTTCCAAGTTATGATGGAACCTACTGGTAGTGAATGGAGCCAAGCCTTAGCTCTGTTTTCAAGGAATATGGAAACACACGTAGTCTCATTGCTTCTTCTGCCGCTCAGTTGTAATTGAATGTGCCGCAAACTTCCAGGAAGTTGCTGAAGTGGGCATTAGGATCTTCAGTTGCATTCACCCCAAACTGAACTGACTGTTGTATCATATGAATGCATGTTTTGATGTCACACATATTTGCTGGTAAGAGAGGAAGTACAATACATGATATGAAGCCGTCAACCACCAGAATAGTTCTGTCTCGAATGGGAATTGGGGGTGCAACTTCCAAAGGTTCAGGTTCTATGTTGATCAGTGCTTCTTGACCTTCACGCCTTTCCCTTCTCAAATGTCTGATGGTTCTTTCAATTTCTGGGTCAAGCGGACGGATTTCAAAGCTTCTGGTTCTTCTCAAGTAGTGTATAAGAACCTGAAAAACAAGAAAACAAAAATAATAAATAAAAATAAATTAGACACAAGTAAAAGTATCTAACCCCAAAATTAATAGTGAAAGATAAATAAGTCCTCGACAACGGCGCCAAAAACTTGATCGTTGAAATCACTCACATAACGCAAGCGTACATATCACTCAAGTAGTATAAAATGAATCAATCCCACGAGGACTTAATACCTTAGATATTCATTTATGACGTTAAATGCTTACGAGTATCTAATAGATTGATTGATGTTTATATGGTGATTTTTGTCTGAAAACAAGTAAATAAAACAGTGCGAAAGTAAATTAAAGGAAAAAATCAATATTATAAAACTATCTAGGGTTGTGAATCCTTCCAATAGCTTTTAAAGATGAAATGATTATCTCATGTTTGTGTAATATATCGATATATTAACCTGGAACATGAAAATATGCAAAAGTCTCTTCCGATGGTCAGATGCAAACACCTAGAGTAACCCAATTAATCATATTCCTATGTTAACCAAGTTATCTGAATTCATTAGGATTAAGTTCCAATTGTGGCTACCCCCGCCTAACAGGTATATTCCTATCCTGTAAGGAAATCTACCTAAGAGTCCTTTGCTCCATGGTGAGATCGTGAGCTATTGAGTCTAAGGCTGAAACCTAAAATCCATTTTCCAAGTTTATATTAAGTTTACCAAATCAATCTTATTAATGGCCAGTTAACAAGAAGCATTAAGCTTAAGGCTCAATAAATAAACCTTTATATTACCCACGACACAAAATAACCACTTATAAACCAGTGATATTGGAATTCATCACAACCCTAGATAAATGGTTTAGTTACCACACATATCTATGATTAATAAAGACATAAATAAAGTAAATGACATAAAGTAAAGCTTGGAAATTAAAAAGATAAATAAATAATAAAAGAAAATGATGGGGTTAGAGGATCCACTTTTATTACTTCTAATTTAGATATCTCCCTTATTATAATATATAAACTTGGAATGAATTACCAACCGACCATATATGCGGTATCCTGATTAAGTCAAATTTATGATTAATTCCAACCGACCATAAAAGCGGTATCCAATTTAATCAGGTTAAAATCAATTTAATTAAGTCCAACCGACCATAAAGGCGGTATCCCATTAAGTTAGGTTTTAAAATAGTTTATATATTATAATTAAAGGAGATTAATCTAAATATTAGTAATAAAAGCTTTACCCTTCACCCCAGCAGAGGTGAGTTACCTCATCATACTGAAAAGTAAAATAAAGAAGGAACTATTGCATAAAATAAAAATTAAATACAAGAAAGCTGTAAATAAATAAACAAGATACAATCTTCTTAGTATTCTTAAGAAAATCCCCAGAAGAATGTATGAATTTTCCTTCTGATTTCAGCCTCAATTTATAGGTAAACTTTTGGTCCACGCGTCGCGACGAAGAATACTTTGCGCGTCTCGACGTGCCGTTGATTGATGACACATGTACACAGATTTATGAGATGATGAACGTGGCACGTGTTTCATCGGTAGCTGAATTATTGGCTCGGCGTCGCGACTCAGAATTCTCTGCGCGTCGTGACGCTGATGTCATTGCTTACGTCAATAAGGACATGTGTCGGCCGGTTGCATAATTGATTGCTGATGTCATGATGACGCGTGTTGGTAGACTGATGATGTCAGCACGTCGCGATGCAAAGGTTGTGCGTGTCGCAACATCGAAATGACAGTTTTGCCATTTTTGTCCGTTTTTCGCTGTTTTGGCCCCGATTTGATTCCAGTGAGTCCTGAAACCTTATTTATTTACAAAATATACAAAAAAAATCAAAATATTCATAAATCTCAAGAAACTATACAAAATATTAAGTAAAAGGGGCAGTAAATATTGATATATTTTCCGCTTATCAGTGATCTTTGGGCGATCACCGATCAGCGGGACCCGCATGCCTTGTAGAGCATGTCAGGTGAGCTCGAAGAGAGTTTAGTAGCTGTTAGACCAAAGGAATAGTCTAAGCGCATTTAGTATCGTTGTTAGATCAGTTTCACTCTTCGAGTGTGAGGTTAAGGTAGAGATTCAGTAGTAATCTTAATTATGGCTTTAAATTATATATATGTATATCATTATATTATGCCTATGAAAATGATATGAAATACGTTTTAACATTAGCCATGTTTTACGGAATATGAAATGGCGCGTTAGGAGACAATGAGTTTTATTGTTTTATTTTTATAAATATATGCATGGTAGTATAAATAAATTGGATCGGACTTGGATCGGTAAGAATATTAAAATTGGCATATGTGGAGCCCCGTTGTGGCGTTCACCTGGTTATTATTTAGCCCATGTGGCATTTGCTTGTGCGGAGCCCTATTTTGGCCCACCTTATATACCCCAGTTGACCTATTGCGGTAACTGTTACGCAGTCTTGAGTGGCAGTATTAGGAAGATGATGACGCGTCCATAGGTGAGAGTACCGAACCTGCCTAGGATTTGTTTATTATTGTCCCATTGTGGAATTTGATCATGAGGAGCCCTTCGTGGCATATGATCATGTTTGTTATGTGCCCCCGTTGTGGCACATTGATTATTCACGGTTCTTATTTGAGGTGACCGGTTATGTGGCCCCATGTGACATATTTTCTTTATAGCTCTAGTGTTGGAGTCTGGTTACGCGGCCCCATGTGGCATATCACTCACACATTTTTATTTTAAAGATTAATATAGTCGAGGATGTATATTTTATTTAAATTGATAAAATATATAAATTATAGTTATTTCTTAACTCGCATCTCGATATTATTTATTGGACATAATATCTATGTATTATACTAACCATGCAAAAGTTTGGTAAAACCAAATAAGGTAAGTACATTAATCCCTACTGAGCACATGGTTTCTCTCACTCCTTAATTTAACATTTCAGATTAGACCTTGTAGCCTCGGAGAGTGAGCGGGTTTGACTCCTCGAGAATATTTGGATCGAGTTAAGTAGCTTTCTTCGTTTCGGTGGTGTGCTAGGTTTTCTTGGAGGTAATTGACTTGTATTGAGATAATCAGACTATGTAGTTGTTTATGTGATGTATGCATAGTCGGAACATTATTTGAATTTTGATTATTTATTCATGACTGGTGTTCACATTTAAACTGGGGAACATTTGGATATTTCCATGTGATTTTTATATTTTTTTCTGTTTTAAAGTCCCCGGGGCATATTTGAAATTTACATTTTGGTCCATTTTTACATGTTATGTTTTAACTTTTTGACCGTTTTCTATTGACTTTTTGACCATTGACTGTCTTGTTATATATTACTTTATTTATTTACCCCATTGTCTTGGCCCCGATTGGTCTTGACGACATTTTGGTATCAAAACGTCAGCTTTAGTTTCTTGGATTTGACACATGTCAAGAAAAAATATTTTGGGTTGTTTTTCGTATTTTCAATATTTTGTCGTATGCATCATCTTTGAGCGAATGTCTGGTAAATATGTTGGAAATTCTAATCCATGTCCCAAGATCAAAAGAGCAAACAAAACATATAAATGAATGAACAATATTGAAGTATGGCGGAATCATACTCACAAAGATCGGAATGCGGATGCGTTGATGAAACAAAAATTCTCCTTTGTGCAGTGAGTGGTTTCGGCCAAACAGAAAAGAGAAGCTCCAAGCAATTTTTGATCCTTCCAAGCTCTAAGATTAGTTTCCCATAACACCTTTGTATGATCCCTTGATGGTGCTAGCCAAAGATGTGTATTAAAGTTCTAAACTTATACACTTTCTTCACAAAGTTCTTAAGAAAATGGAAGAAAAATGGAGAGCCAAAACTGCAGTGAAGTTTCGGTCATGAGAGGGAGAGAGAGTGTTATGATTTTTGTTACAAAAATCAATTATATTTATGCCATAATATTTATTAAATTAATAATAAACTTATGACACAAATCATGCAATGGCTTAGAGTGTCAAACACTCAAACTCCATGCAAAACCATTGAGTGTATTGTACACTATCACCATGCAATGTATTAACAATTAAATAATGCATAAAATGACATGTGTCATGTGGGCCCCACACAACCCAAATGAAAGTGGGCCCACGCGTACTCACGCGTTCGGGTTCGATATTTCCGAAATACCGAACTTTCGTCGCGACGTTAATTAAATCGAATTTAAATAAATAATTGCGCCTAGCGAAATTATTATTTACGTCGCTAACGAATTAATTCTAAATTAACTCGTTTGCCCGAATTAAAATCTAATTTTAATTTCGCGTCGAAATCGAATTTCGATTATTATATCGAATATAATAATTTTACGATTAATTCCAAATTAATCGTTCTCTCTCTATGTATAGTACTTTATCCAAGATAAAGTCTCTCCGTAATTAATCCAAGATTAATCGAGTTTGAATCATACGTCATTGGTGAATCTTCGGGAAGCGACCCAAGAGATCTCTGGATATGTTGGCAGTAAATACGGCCGTCAGATTATCCGAACACGTACGTACCAAGTACTACGTTTTTACCGATTTACAAGACAAGGTTAGCCTCTAGCAAAACGCCATGCCTACCCAATTCTCCAGAAATATTCTTATTGGAATATAAGATCTATAACAGGCGTAGTATACCGTAGTATAGTGTATACTGATCCAGTATCGGATGATCACATGTAAGGCCTGGGGCTGGAGATGTGTCTGCCCCGTACGATACATATATCGGACATCAAGCAACTAGTCTCTTTGAATCGGATAATCCTGACCTTGTCATATTATCCCGATGGTTGCAACCATTATAGAGTACTAGTTCTGTATCCTGCGCGATCATCATCTCCATATGTCTGAAGTGATACTTCCGTCTTGACATCACACCCAATACACTACGATTCCCGATAAACCTAGAAGAGGTGTACACAGAACCTGTTAAAGCCCTGGACGACCAAAACTAAAGTCTACCGATTGTCGCAAGTACTAGCGATGCAAGTCTCAGGTTAAGACCATATGCACCTACCCTGAAGCGGACTCCCATAGACACGCAGACATACTACCAATGGGATTCCGCGGGGTCTATCCAGAGCGAAGCTGTTTTCCGTACCATCGGTAAAACACAACCTCCTACCGCACTTGCATAAGTATCCAATACTCAAATATATGAGAACTATGCTGTTGTGCCCTCACAACACGCACAAGTGCAGTACTAGTCTATTCCGCATTATCGATGTCCAATCTCGATAATACTACGACTAGGGATATTTAATGATTAAACCTTTATGGATTGATACTGTCTCATATCATCTCAATCCGGAATTAATCATAGGGACTTTTACCATTTATATATCAAAGTAAATAAATTACAAAACGGTAAAAGAAAACTAAAAGGCAATTCATTACTACATAGTTAATTTTGTACAATATACATATCATTACAAAATAGTGACGCTATGGGTCATTACTGTCTAACAATCTCCCACTTGGCCTATAGCCAGTCACTCAAGCATCTAATACCTGAACTATGTACATGTCGCTCAAACTTTTCCCGAGGAATAGCCTTCGTCAGCGGATCTGCAATATTATCCTCTGATGCGATCTTTTCGATCTTCACATCGCCACGATGTATGATCTCTCGAATCAGATGGAATCGTCGAAGAACATGTTTGGATCGTTGATGAGACCTTGGTTCCTTAGCCTGTGCTATAGCCCCGCTATTGTCACAATACAATGGAACGGGCTCAGCTGCTAACGGAACTACTCCTAATCCAATTAGGAATTTACGGATCCAAACTGCCTCTTTTGCTGCTTCAGCTGCTGCAATGTACTCCGCTTCAGTTGTTGAATCGGCAACAGTATCTTGCTTGGAAGATTTCCAGCTCACTGCTCCGTTATTCAAACAAAATATGTACCCAGATTGCGACTTAAAGTCGTCTCTGTCGGTTTGGAAACTTGCATCGGTATACCCAGATACCTCAAGTTCTCCATCTCCATAGATTAAGAAAGCATCCTTAGTTCTGTTAAGATACTTAAGGATACTCTTAACCGCCATCCAGTGATCTTTACCTGGATCGGCCTGATATCGACTGCACATGCTCAAAGCATGGGACACATCAGGTCGTGTACATATCATGGCATACATGATCGATCCGACTGCCGAGGCGAACGGAGTCCGACTCATGTTGTCTCTCTCATCTTGTGTTTTAGGACACATGTCCCTAGATAGATAGACGCCATGTGATATTGGTAACAGTCCCCTCTTGGACTGATCCATGTTGAATCTCTTCAACACTTTATCAATATATGTACTCTGGGAGAGTCCAAGTAGCTTTCTAGATCTATCCCGGTAGATCTTTATTCCTAGAATAAAAGCTGCCCCTCCCAGATCTTTCATGGAGAATTTCAATGAAAGCCAAGCTTTCACCGACGTTAACATGGGAATGTCATTGCCGATAAGCAATACATCGTCGACATAAAGGACAATAAAAGTCAGTGCACTCCCACTAACCTTCTTATATACACAAGGATCATCTTCGTTTTGAATGAAATCATATTCTTTTATGATCTCATCAAAACGCTGGTTCCACGACCGCGATGCTTGCTTCAGTCCATAAATGGACCGATTTAACTTACAAACCTTGTTTGCAAGTCTAGGTGCGATAAAACCGTCAGGCTGTTGCATATAAACATCCTCCGAAAGGTTTCCGTTAAGGAAAGCGGTTTTAACGTCCATCTGCCATATTTCATAATCGTAATATGCAGCTATTGCAAGCATTATCCGAATGGATTTAATCATGGCAACGGGTGAGAAGGTTTCGTCATAATCAACTCCAAGTCGTTGACGATATCCCTTCGCTACAAGCCTAGCTTTGTACGTTTGTACGTTGCCATCCATGTCAGTCTTCTTCTTGAAGACCCATTTGCATCCAATAGGCTTTACGCCTTCTTGGTGCATCAACCAGTGTCCAAACTTGGTTGGTATACATGGAATCCATTTCGGCCTTCATGGCTTCTTGCCATAAAGCGGATTCGATACCTTGTATCGCTTCCTCATACGTAGCCGGTTCATTATCCTCAATAAGATTAATATCTACATGAGGTGAGATCAGGAATCCATACCTCTCAGGTATTACCCTGACTCTCTCCGACCTACGCGGTCCTTGTGTATTTGAAGATTGTGGTTCAGTCTCATCCCAGATGGACTGTTCATGTTCCGTTGATAATTCATTGCCAAGAACAGTATCACTACGACTTTCATCGAGTTCTACTTTTTCCCACTAAACACTGCATTTAGGAATTCCTTCTCAAGGAAAACCGCATGTAGAGCAACAAATACTTTGTTCTCTTGTGGGTGATAGAAGTAATATCCTTTGGTTTCCCTAGGATATCCAACGAATAGGCATTTATCTGATTTGGGTTCAAGTTTGGTACCTTCCAAACGTTTAACGTATGCCCAGCAACCCCAAATCTTCAGGAATGAGAAACCCGGTTTCTTACCTGTCCATATCTCATATGGTGTCTGTTCAACAGACTTTGACGGAACCTTATTCAAAATAAGAACTGCACTGTTTAATGCATATCCCCAGAAGGAAATTGGCAGCTCAGTGCGACTCATCATCGACCTTACCATGTCCAACAAGGTACGGTTTCTCCGTTCGGACACACCATTTAATTGTGGTGTTCCAGGAGGAGTCCACTGTGAAAGAATACCATATTCTTTCAGGTAATCTTGAAACTCATTACTTAAGTATTCGCCACCACGGTCCGACCGTAATGTCTTAATACTTGCCTGTTTGTTTTTCAACTTAGTGTCGAAACTCTTTGAATTTCTCAAAAGTTTCCGACTTGTGCGTCATTAGATACACATAACCGTAACGTGATGCATCATCGGTAAAGGTTACGAAGTATCGATATCCACCTCTAGCCTGGCTAGACATGGGCCCACAAACGTCACTATGAACGAGGGCTAACAGTTCAGTGGCACGTTCACCTTTACCGCTAAAAGGTGATTTAGGCATTTTGCCTAATAAGCAAGATTCGCAGACGTCATATGAATTTGGATCAAATCCGTCCAAGTACCCACTCTTCGAAAGTGTGGATATGCGAGTCTTGTTAATGTGTCCCAGACGACAATGCCACATATAAGTTTCATCATTTGGATCACTCTTTTTAAGCCTTTTGTTTGTTAATTTATATGTAGGAGATTCATTTATATTCAAAATATAAAGACCATTATTTGCAACTGCAGTGCATATTTCTGCATCATTTTTATATAAATAACACCCAGTGTTTCTAAATACAAAAGTGTACCCATTTCGGGTTAACAAAGATACAGATATAATATTCCTAGTCAAACTAGGTACATAATAACAGTCATTTAGTTTAAGTACATGCCCCGAGGGCAGTTCTAATACAAAAGTGCCCACGGCCAAAACAGCAACAGGAGTTCCGTTTCCAACTCGTAGATCAATCTCCCCTGAAGCCAGAGTCCTGCTGTTCTGCAGATCCTGCACATCAGTACATATATGAGAACCACAACCAGAATCAAAAATCCAATTTTTAAAACTAGAAGTAGCCATGTTTATTTCAATAACAAACATACCAGAGGTCGGTGCCTTGCCCGCCTTGATCTCCCTTCTGATCGCCTTGTTCATGCGGCAGTCACGCTTCCAGTGACCTCTTTTGCCGCAGTTAAGTTAAGGCATATGTCTTGTGACTTGTTCCTCGGCTTCCCAGAAGCCATCGGCATCTTGGCCTTGCCCTTGTTCTTACGCTTCTTCTTTTTCACCCCTCCAGTTGCCTTGGGCCCAGCCCTTGACGTCTGAGAGGTCGATGCAAAGTGCGCCTCGCGCTTTTTGCCTTTAAGAAGCTCTTTCTCTGACTCCTTAAGAATGGACAATAGCTCTCCAAGAGTATCGTCCGTATCCATCAACTTGTAGTTGATGATAATCTGCTTCCAAGTCAGCTCAGCCTCCAAGACTATTCCCATCTTGGCCAGCTCATCAATGTCAGCTATCATTTGAGTCCCGTGGGCCTCAACTGAAGCGCCATCAGTCATACGGGAGCGAAAGAGTTTCTTCACCAACTCATACCTCTCCATCCGCTTATTAGTGCGGTGAAGATCCTTTAGTCTAGCCATCATATTATAAGGATCCAAGTCCCTATTCTGGCGACGAAAGTGTTGAGTCATGGAAGCAAGCATGATCGACTGAGTTGTATCACAATCATCGCTATGAGTTCTCCATAACTCCAGCTCAAGTGGCTCAGTGGGCCTCGGCCCGAGAGGTCTCTGTATGGTGTACAACAGCCTCTCTGCCCCAAGGACTATCCTCAGGTTCATTTCCCAGTCAGCAAAGTTCGTGCCCTTAAATACATTATCACCCATGATTATGTCTCGGACATTTCCTTTGTTTGCCATCTTAACTACGATAGTCCAACTATCTAGTTAACGATATATGGGTACAGTCAAACTGTTACAAGAAAAATAACATTTTATTAGTCCAACTAATGTTAAAATATTGACGAAATAAATTTTGTAAGCGCGTAAAGCTAAGTATCTGAATGAAATTGCAAATTCAATACTAGCCTCCCACTATTTTCTACAAGTCTCTAACCCTCTGTCGAGTACTCGGGAAATCCAATTTCCTAGTGGGCTAGGATCCCGTTAAATAACACACAACCTTGACTTTGGCCAACAAGTTGTATGATATTTAACTAGGTAGATCTCGAAGATCAATTGGATCCCATCCAATTCCTAGATCCGGTAGGTGGACATCCAAGTCCGAAACATATATATCTAATACATATGTCAATGTATCCAATACATTTTCCTAACCATTTCCTCTGAATCAACTAAGTCTTGGCTTTGGCACAACAAACTTAATGATTCCAGTTAAGCGGGACCCATTGACATGGAAAGTTTCGTAATCAATGTCGATGGACAAGAAGTGATCTTGACTTTGGCCAACAAATCACAACTTGGACAAGACACCGATATGGAACAAAACTCTCATGATTCAAACACATCCTCAATTGACAAAGGTCTTGACTTTGGCCAACAAACCAATGCCAATTTCGGATCTTGAGAAAGAATCACTCAACGGAAGGAAAATCGCTTAATATTGTTTGAGGGATTTTCGTGTAATTGGCAACCAATTAATTTATCTTTGTTAGGTCTCATCATCATACACCCTTAAGCATGCTTCTAAAACATCATAAAGCGCGTAAAGTAAAGTAATAGCGATATACGGATGGATATGAACAACAACTTGTTCCTAGAACAAATCACTCCCTTTCCTCTCCCCGCTAGAACTATTCTACTCTTACCCAATTACATAATACAATAAGAGAAACCTCATTTACATTGAGGGGAATTAGGTGAGAAGAGAATACAAAGAGACAATAAGAGAAAGGCTGGACACGCAGGTCCAATTTATAAATTCTAAATTTACAATAATTTCTAAAATTACCCTTCCCTTCTAATATCCATCCGATATACACTATTCATACATTACATCCACATTCATTCATTCAAGGCATGTTATACAACCAATCAAATCCAATTAATTAGTCTTTAATTAGGTGACAATACAATGTTCAAACAATTGTTTGCATTTGCGCGAGTCCAACTCAATTTGAGAATAAATACTTATAGTATGAATTCACGAATTATATCGAACTACTCGTCAAATCCAATTTAAGTCGTATTCAATACTAATCCTTATATTTAATTCCAAATTAAATATTTACACTTTTATTGTGCTTTTATGACTTAGATTCCAAATCTAATTCTATCGGGTCTCAAAGCCCAATCAACATCCAATGTCCGTTTAATTAAAGTCCGATGGGCTTTCAATTGATTTCATTAGGCTTGGGCCTTGGTCAATGTGGGTCAAACCCAATTCCAAGCCCAATAAGGAATCACCCTCATTTGCCATAAAAATCAATATCAAGCCCATAAGGCCCAATTAAACATAAAAGCCCATTTATTACATTTGGACTTAATGGAGTGATTTAGGCCCATTTTTGGATCCAATCCAATTTGCCCAAACCTACTTGGTCCAACCAAGCCCATTATGTCCAAATATAATAGTTTTAGGCCCAATTCAAAATTAAGCCCAATTAATCAAATTTTAAAATTCCAAATTTTATAACTTAATTAATTAAAGTGTAATGTCATGATTAATCCTTTAAATCAATATTTCCAAAATAAAATTAATCCATTAATCATATTTTTATCTTAAATACATGTCCAACATTATTTAATCAAAAAATCAAGTCCCTAATCTTCTTCCATGCATTCGGCCAAGGTGATGAAAAATTACCGATTTCGTTTTCAATCCAATCGAATCACAAATCGTCATTTTATGTTCGTTTAAAGTCATCCAATGATCTTATAAACAACAAATCATCATCTCCATGGTCTAGGTAGTATTCGGCCAAGCCTCTCCAAGAGGGGAAAAAATTAATCCAATTTATTTTTCATGAAATTGATAATGTATAACATAATGTAACATACATTTAAGCATACTTAATCAATCAAAATCATCAAATCATGCTTCAATCAATTTTGCCCAAATATTACCCTAATATATTTTCATGCTCTTTAAGCTCTGATACCATTGTTGGAAATTCTAATCCATGTCCCAAGATCAAAAGAGCAAACAAAACATATAAATGAATGAACAATATTGAAGTATGGCGGAATCATACTCACAAAGATCGGAATGCGGATGCGTTGATGAAACAAAATTTTCTCCTTTGTGCAGTGAGGGTTTCGGCCAAACAGAAAAGAGAAGCTCCAAGCTTTTTGATCCTTCCAAGCTCTAAGATTAGTTTCCCATAACACCTTTGTATGATCCCTTGATGGTGCTAGCCAAAGATGTGTATTAAAGTTCTAAAATATACACTTCTTCACAAAGTTCTTAAGAAAAAAAAAAAAAGAAAAATGGAGAGCCAAAACTCAGCAGTGAAGTTTCGGTCATGAGAGGGAGAGAGTGTTATGATTTTTGTTACAAAAATCAATTTATATTTATGCCATAATATTTATTAAATTAATAATAAACTTATGACACAAATCATGCAATGGCTTAGAGTGTCAAACACTCAAACTCCATGCAAAACCATTGAGTGTATTGTACACTATCACCATGCAATGTATTAACAATTAAATAATGCATAAAATGACATGTGTCATGTGGGCCCCACACAACCCAAATGAAAGTGGGCCCACGCGTACTCACGCGTTCGGGTTCGATATTTCCGAAATACCGAACTTTCGTCGCGACGTTAATTAAATCGAATTTAAATAAATAATTGCGCCTAGCGAAATTATTATTTACGTCGCTAACGAATTAATTCTAAATTAACTCGTTTGCCCGAATTAAAATCTAATTTTAATTTCGCGTCGAAATCGAATTTCGATTATTATATCGAATATAATAATTTTACGATTAATTCCAAATTAATCGTTCTCTCTCTATGTATAGTACTTTATCCAAGATAAAGTCTCTCCGTAATTAATCCAAGATTAATCGAGTTTGAATCATACGTCATTGGTGAATCTTCGGGAAGCGACCCAAGAGATCTCTGGATATGTTGGCAGTAAATACGGCCGTCAGATTATCCGAACACGTACGTACCAAGTACTACGTTTTTACCGATTTACAAGACAAGGTTAGCCTCTAGCAAAACGCCATGCCTACCCAATTCTCCAGAAATATTCTTATTGGAATATAAGATCTATAACAGGCGTAGTATACCGTAGTATAGTGTATACTGATCCAGTATCGGATGATCACATGTAAGGCCTGGGGCTGGAGATGTGTCTGCCCCGTACGATACATATATCGGACATCAAGCAACTAGTCTCTTTGAATCGGATAATCCTGACCTTGTCATATTATCCCGATGGTTGCAACCATTATAGAGTACTAGTTCTGTATCCTGCGCGATCATCATCTCCATATGTCTGAAGTGATACTTCCGTCTTGACATCACACCCAATACACTACGATTCCCGATAAACCTAGAAGAGGTGTACACAGAACCTGTTAAAGCCCTGGACGACCAAAACTAAAGTCTACCGATTGTCGCAAGTACTAGCGATGCAAGTCTCAGGTTAAGACCATATGCACCTACCCTGAAGCGGACTCCCATAGACACGCAGACATACTACCAATGGGATTCGCGGGGTCTATCCAGAGCGAAGCTGTTTTCCGTACCATCGGTAAAACACAACCTCCTACCGCACTTGCATAAGTATCCAATACTCAAATATATGAGAACTATGCTGTTGTGCCCTCACACACACGCACAAGTGCAGTACTAGTCTATTCCGCATTATCGATGTCCAATCTCGATAATACTACGACTAGGGATATTTAATGATTAAACCTTTATGGATTGATACTGTCTCATATCATCTCAATCATCTGAATTAATCATAGGGACTTTTACCATTTATATATCAAAAAGTAAATAAATTACAAAACGGTAAAAGGCATTTCATTACTACATAGTTAATTTTGTACAATAATACAATATCATTTACAAAATAGTGACGCTATGGGTCATTACTGTCTAACAATATAATATATAGTCAGTTGTCAGAGTCCACGAAAGATTATGATAGAATATCGTGATGCGACGTCGGATTAGAACCTTATGAGACTAGAAGCTTCGGAGTTGGGGCCAATCTAGGCTGCCTAAAGGTTATTATCTTACTTTTCGGGTTAGGGAAGTTAAGAGATTGCACTGCATTAAGTTTTGAATTCCATCTTGGATAAAGGGTTTGATGTTGGTTAATGTCAATTTTGGTTCGTCGAGCTTTTCCGGTGTTATCTTTATCGGTTGTGGATCATACAAGGCGATATGTGAGTTCTGAGAAGGGTTATGAGCTGGTTGCGGAATGGTTAGGTCTTGAGAGTTGGTGAATAGATGTTTCCTATTCCTGTGTTTTATGTTTTCAAATTATTTATGTTTAGTTTTACATATTCAGTTTACATTTTAAGTTGACGTATTAGTTGACGTTACCAATTTACGTGTTTAGTTTATGTTTTCAGTTCAAGCTCGGCTTATGTCTTTAGTTATGTTTTCATGTGACGTTTTTAGCCTACGATTACGTGCCACATGTTTATGAATTCATTTTCAATGGCATTTCCCACGATTAAATGTACTGATTATGATTATGTTTAGACGACGTTCATCTCGCACCTATTCCAAAATAGATAATGAACAATATACGAGCTCATATGCATAAGCCAGTACATGTCAGATTATGGTTACGGTGTTAGCTTACTTTGTGTTTTCAAAGAGCACGTTCTCATTTTCAGTTTTAGTTTATGACCATGATTTCAAGATCATGTTTGAGTTTTTACTGCGTAGTTCAGTTTTTACTCATGTTACATTTTACAGTTTTCAGTCAAGTTTTCATGCTCTCAGCTTATTGATGTCTTTTATGCGTCATGTTCACAACTTGCATTTTTCATGTGTCATGTTTACATGCTTTTAGTTATCATCTTCCGTGTGTCATGATTTTAGTTTTCGGTTCACATTCTTCGTAATTTCATGTATACAGTTTATGATTCCAACTTATGTGGACATTTACATGATTTTATTTGACATTCTTTTATGTCTTTCGTGATGCCTCATGGGGATCGATCACCCCCATAGACTCATTCACATTCAATGTTCATGATTATTTTTCGCTACGTGGTTCGATTTCAGCTTATGTTATGTTTTACTGTTTTCATGTTTACAGTTTACAGATGTTTCTATGTCTTCATTTGACATCAACTCATTTTAAGTCAGATTTCGCTTGACATTGAAACGACTAATGTCTTTTGAGGTCATGTTTATGTACTTTCGGATCATGTTACTTTTTCATATTACATTTAGATATTTGAAGCCTTGACGTACTTTTCCATTTTTTTACGTTTACGTGCAACAACGTTGCGATCTTTCAATTTTCATTAACGTCATAACTTACTGTCATGTTATGGAATTTCAACCTTGTTGCAGCTTTGTGTTTATATTTTCCAATTTTAGATTCTTAGTTCATTTTTCTTCTATGGTGTAACATCCTGCCCGAAGCCAGGATGCTACCAGCATGAGACAGGAAAATCCATCTCCATAAGCCTCTCTTTCTACAAAATTTTCGGCATGACCTTTACTAAAAATCATGAAACCTGGATCCAAGTCCAGCACCTCGAGGTGTCCTGATATAAAATTCAAAAGCAATCATCCCAACTCATGCAAATAGGCCCCTGACCCGACAAATCTCAACTCATATGTAAATAGGCCTCCAGCCTGACATAAAATAAATAACTACAAATAACTACGTGCTAATCACGATTAAAACTACATATGTGGTACAAATAAATAAAACTAAGGATATGGGAGCCCAATCACACATCCTAGAACCATTCAATGACTCAAGACCGACTTGACTGCATCGGGGTGATCCGCTCTCTGCAAGACGTCAAAGGAAATCTTCTAATTATTTAAGTCCAATGTGAACCTACAAAATGAGCAAACAGCCGAGGTGTGAGCTATAAAGTTGAGTAAGTACTCACATCTTATGTAAATATAACAAATGACAACAAAACTAAAGAAATCAGAGATATGTAAATACACAAACTTATAAATCACATCCCTACCCGATGGCCGTTTACTTATGTTATACCTGGATAATTTACTAACTGTACTGAACGCAACACTGTAGTTAACTTATCTGCTCGATTCCACACTATACTTCACATCTACGAAATTCTGACCTCTCTCGTACACCAATCTAGAAGCATTCATCCACGTATGTACATACTCTTTTTCCACACTGTAGTTATACTTTATATACTAACAACATCAGATTTTCTCCTAACCGGAACTAACTTATTATCAACCAAAACACCCCAAACCCGTGGCTAAGGCCAACCCAAAACCGTGGTGGTTTAGTGAGCTTAAACTATGGCTGGTTACTTCACATGGATTACGTAAGCTAAATCATAAGCATTAACTAACTATGAGCTGTAAAAATTTTACTGAAACACTGAGTTGAAGCCTCAGACCTCCATATAATATAAGATACTAATGATTGATTTCATCCATTGGAATCCTCACAACTACATTATAAATATGGTAAATACCCAACACTAAACCTTTACATTAATATGAAAAATCGACCATGTTTCTTAACATACAATTTATACAAGGCACATGCTAATAGCATACTACAATGCTACACATCAAATCAGAATTGGATATAACTAAATTTCCATATCAAAGAAAATATCTCAAGAAAGCCAATCATTTTGAAAACTCTTTTCTTGTTTGAAAATAAATCTCTTCCTATGAAACATTTCTAGAAATTTTTTTTTTGGTCTGTAAATCCATGAGATTCCCTTAAAACTATTTCTCTTGAAAACTCATTTATAAAACATCATTTTCTGTAAATCAGTGTCTGAAAATCCATTTCTGAAAATCTGTTTCTGAAAAATCTGTATCTGAAAGATATGTTCTGAAAACTATCTCTTAAACTGATTTTTGAAAACTGTTTTTGAAAAACTGGGCTTTGTCTCTGAAAATATGACGTATGGGGGCGTTACGTATCGCTGTCCCACCATACGCCTAACTAGAGCCAGGAATGCAAACCCATGACTTTGAGGCGTTATGTATCGCCGTCCCCCAAAGCATGCCATTCCTATCCCTGAAACTAGTGGTCTTGGGGCATTACGTATCGTCGTCCCCCAAGCCACTGAACTAGAACTGGGGGTGCGAATCTATGCTACCCTCAAAGATCTGAATATAAGATCTAGGGGCATCTATCATCCCTAGTCCTGAACTAGGATCTGGGGGTGTTACATATCGTCGTCCCCCATGTCCTCTACATGTGTACATGTTCTCTCCGTCAATTCCATATCTGAATCAAGTTCCATACTGAGGTGGGTTTTTCCACCATGCCTCAAAAAAATAACAAAACTCATCATTTTTAAATCAAGTCTTTCTTAAGCAAAATTTTTCTTTAAAGCAATTGGAAATAAATCTGTCTAACGTCCTATGTGCGAAAACATAAGTCTTTATATAAAATAATATAATAGGAATAGAAAAATCAACTAGAAAGAAAATGTCCTCTCACTATAATTAGGATCCAAGGGCGTTACGCATCGCCGTCCCCCTGGTCCTGGATCTGTATCTGTCAATGTGCATTATGTCTCCCTCTAGGTATGCAAAATGCATATGCATCAACATATCAATCATATGAAAATGTAAGTCATGCAATAAAATACAATGCAATGCAATGACATTATCTATATACACAACAACAAAGTCAACTACACTTCATTACGAGGTGGTGACATCTCACTCATCCACTACATACAAAATAGATTCGTACCCCATTTCAACAAATGCATCTATATGAAAAATTCTCGCACGTGTCATTAAACATATCAACACATTTCATACATTGGTTCCACACTCAGACCAAACTAAACTGAAGTCTGGAAAACTGCGTTAAAACTCTTTGCAAAACTTTTACATCTCGAGTACGGAAGCGTGCTCTCCTTGAAGATATGCTTAACTATGAAAACATAACGACAACTTGTACTAAACTTTTCATGCTGATACTAGGTTGCTATTTAGAAATCCGACAATATGCTTAATTTCAGACAATCTATTTCTATACGTGCTCTTTACGAATCTCACTGTCTATACCTCTCGAACCTCTCATTTCATGCTTTTTAAACTACATAACTACTATTACTTATTTTTGGGAGCCTTGAATCTATATACTTATCTAAACACATAATCAACCATCGTATCTTGCCTACTACGACGAGTTCTTAGTGAGACACTTACCTGGGGTCCATGCTATCCTTTCTCTTTCCCCATCTATAACACAAAAGACGGATTGTGAAGGTCGTTAATCATGGAAAACTTACCGATAGCATAAACTCCCAAAATTTCCTGGAAAAACAAAATTAAATTCGTTTTCAGTTTCATTACTCATAATACATCCAATACTTATATTACATCATTAAACATTATTCTATGTCAATTCAGTAGCTCAAATATGCAAATTACGCGTTTCCGAAAAATCTTCCGAAAAATTTCCGAAAACGCTGCGGAAGGAACCTAAGCCCTCCGAACCTTTCTGGAATTACTCAAATACTAGTGTATCATCATAATTAACCTATATCCTTAATTACGTTCACCAAAGCACAAATGCGTGTGAAACCCGATTTTACCGGAAACTCGCTTTACTTATCGGATCGATCGAATTAGCTCTGATTTCTCTCGGATTCTAAAAAATGCACATATTCAATATACTAACGCTCAGATAACTTAATTTATATCATTACGTTACTCTATGAAGCTATTGGATACATCCAAACATTTAACTATAACTTGAAATTTGCGGATTTTTACCGGGAGGTGTTACTCAGATTTCTAGGCCGTACACAGACTCTAAATGATCCCACGAACGCACTAGAATCGACAGAATTCTGATCGAAGTTACTGTTTATTCGACATTACTGTTCACCACCGCTTCTCCTCATTTTACATGCAACCGAGCACAGATCGGAAAAATCATCACCACCATCATGTAGTACTCTCCGAGAGATTCAATTTGGCGGGTGGCTCAGTTCGTGAAACGAAGCGAGGAGCCGGGATCGACAAACCCATTTCCGTGACTTTCTCCCTTTTTTTCTCACCGCTCCGACCGCCTAATGGGAAATCGTTGGCCACCACGTGGCCGACCTGGTCTAGACGAAGTCGGCATGCACCGTCAGAGGTGGACGGCCGACCGTGCACCGCCACACCTTCCTTTCTCTCTCTTCTCTCTCTCATATTTCTTCTATGTTTTTTTTTTGTAATGATGAATAATAACATATAGTGTCATTCTTCCAGAAATTACTAAATTGCCCACACTTAGAAAGAGTAATTTCAAAAATCAGCTATTTTGAAGCCCTTCTGATGTGATCTTCGAAAAGCGTTCAACACAAAAGTTGTTCGTCTCGGAAAAACGAGTCTGACGGTTCTAGAATCAACATAATCGGAGTTAATTTTCATTTTTTATAGCCGAAACAAGATATTTTTACGCGTATAACGATAAAATCAGAGATCGCGTAACCGGTTCTCGAAACCATACATTTTCCAACGCGATGAATCTTCACTCTAAAATATTCCCACCTATTTTCCAACACATGATATCCAATTTTCAAATATCAATCATTTCCAAATTCTAAACTTCAATTCGGAAAGCTTCTAGAACCGTTCCGAAAATATTCGGGATATTGCATTTCTCCCCTCCTTATAAAAATTTTGTCCTAGAAATTAATTCGGCCTTATACTTGCCGATCTGATTCACAATGCATACACGGAAACTCTCTAATCCATTTATATACTAACTTGGTTCTTAACCAGAGAACCTGACTAACCAATAACTGTGATGGATTATCACACCCCTCATAACTTCGAGCACAGCTACGGTGCTACACCGAATTCTTAGTCTCAAATGTCTCGAACATATACCTTAGGTTCGCTAAAAACCC
Organism: Zanthoxylum bungeanum; assembly: GCA_019454045.1. Classification (NCBI taxonomy): domain Eukaryota; kingdom Viridiplantae; phylum Streptophyta; class Magnoliopsida; order Sapindales; family Rutaceae; genus Zanthoxylum; species Zanthoxylum bungeanum. The sequence continues at coordinate 99,836 of SKCR01037530.1, forward strand.
TCTGGCCTTACAAGTGCCTAATAATGCTATTATATAATTACTTCGAATTCTCTAATCTCAGTGGCTCATAAGGTTTTAACTCAAGGCAATTTCTTCTAATACGAAAACATCTAGTTTATACACATCAAAATAAGTCCTCCACAGACTTCAATACACTCAGGCTAGGAGCCAAGCAAGAAATCATCTCATACCAAGGGAAACATTCATATCGGATACAAGAACCTACCTGGTCTATACAAAATAGAAGACTTTCTCTGACAGTCGGATACCTAACAGTGCAGTCACTGACTCTAGACCATGCAATTGGCTTCTCAACAATGCTCTGATACCATCTTTGTAACATCCCGCCCGAAGCCATGATGCTACCGACAAGAGACAGGAAAACCCAACTCCATAAGCCTCTATTTCTACAAAATTTCGGCATGACCTTTGCTAAAAATCATGAAACCTGGATCCAAGTCCAGCACCTCGAGGTGTCCTGATATAAAATTCAAAAGCAATCATCCCAACTCATGCAATTAGGCCTCCGGCCCAACAAATCTCAACTCATATGTAAATGGGCCTCCAGCATGACGTAAAATAAATAACTACAAATAACTACGTGCTCAGCACGATTAAGACTACATATTGTAGGAAATCATTTCCTTTTGCGCGGCGGAAGTTGCGGATGTGGTGGCACCGGATCCTTAAAATTTTCTTTGCCTTCTCCTTTGTTGAAGTCGAACTCCACCAAACTCTTGATGAATTTCCTTTGAGATTCTACCGTAGAATCAACCACTCAATCTTCCGAGCTATATCTTGAAACCAACAAACCGAAGTGTGGGCTTCACTCACAAAGATCAACCTCTAAACTATTTAGAGAAATAATATTATCACAAAATCTTTTGGAAAGATGAATTAGATCAATATCTAACTCAAGTAGAATTTGTATCTCTTAACAATAAAAAAATTCTTGTTTTTCAAACTCTCAAACAACTTTTGTGTTTGCTTGAATTTTCTCTCCAACTCTCTTTTGTTGAAATTGGTGTAAATTATTTTTGTAAAAAATCACTCTATTTATAGAGTGGAGAATGTAGAGAATTTATTCTTTCCAACTTCAACCACCAAAATCCACTCACCATTTCAAATGGCAAAAAACCTTGAGTGGATTATCCACCAAATCCATTAATTAATGCAATAAGTTAGGTAATTAGGTCAAAACTAATTAACAAAAACTTGGTGGATGATTTGACAAACCATTGAGGCTTGTCTTGATAATGCATTTACCATTATCAAATAATGATATCATAATTATCTCATAAATATTCATTATCAACTACGATGTAATAATTATCTCATAATCAAAAAATATTAGAAACATTATATTAAACTAATTTAATATTATTTTCATTCGTGACAAAAATATTATTAATCATATTAATAATATTTAAATATAATGTGAGCATATTATTAGACAATCTAATTATATTAGGTTTGCTACAGTTAATCTAGCTAGCACAGGGACCAAATAGAACTACGATTCCGAGCTCCAATAATTTCGAAATATTAATTAAACTCTTTAATTAAAAATTACGAATTATTAACTCCGCGTTATTCCACTAAAAACTTGAAGTTGAACTCATGTTACCGTAGATGCAAAATATAAGCCGAACAACTTCGGTGTCCATCGATATAGTCACTACATTTGGATATAGCCCTTCACGAATATCTCATAAATAGAGCTGGGTCATAAGTCCGTTATACCCCTCTAAATATTTTGTCTCTTAAGCACTATTGATTCTATAATGAACAATTAATTAATAACAATTATTAATATAATACTTTCTATTCGTAATAGGAAAGTTGAGCTCTCAAAATTGTTCAAGTCCCGAATCAACTCTTAAAAGAGATATTCTTCTACTTCTCGAAAGAATGAGTGAATTCCATATCTATGTAAAACGTTCCCAGCTACACACCAAACCATATCCCTAAAATACGTAGTTATTGGCAGAGACTGCTACACCTACCTCACCATAGTAAATCAAAGGACACAGTCTGACATGCAGGAGTTCGTAGTACACTCAGGATTAAGATTAATCCATTTATGACCATCTAGTAGATAAAATGAATTTCTTGGGTTAACGGATTTAAAAGAAATTTATTATTATCTGAGTCCAGTCCTATATGATCATATCATACAAGGTGCCTTCATTCCAATGTCACCACATGAAAGAACCCGGATCAAGGTCGTCATACAAATATAGAATGGACCGCAGCTATAGATAAACCACAAACAAAGTACCCACTCTGTTTTCTCTCTATGGACAATTTAGATTACTAACTTCAGACTTAAATCCTCTTGTGCATCAAACATACTCTAAGTCTGAAGGTACAAAAGTAATCAAGGTAAATAAGACAATTGGACAATATGCAATTTAAATCAAACAACTTTGATAAATGAATAATGCGTTTATAATTATTACAATAATCAATTCTGTTTTACAACACATGAAGCTCTAGGGCATATAGCCCAACAATCTCCCACTTGAACTTGAGCAAATGGGACATGTCATGTAATCCTAAACTTTTTAGGTGACCTTCAAAAAAATGTAGCCGATAAGGTCTTTGTTAATGGAACAGCCGGACTGTCTGCGGATGGAATCTGCATGACAATGACATCTTCTCTCTGCACTATCTCCATGATAAGGTGATATTTTCTCTCAATATGCTTACCCCGCTTGTCGCTTCTTGGTTCCTTGGAATTCACCATTGCTCCACTATTGTAGCAATAAAGTGTGAGTGGTTTATCCATATATGGAACAACTTCCAGATCTGCCAAGAATTTACGGAGCCAGACTACTTTTTTAGCTGCTTCACAAGCTGCTACCTTTTCAGCCTCTAAGGTGGAGTCAGCAATACAAGATTGCTTTATGCTCCTCCATACAATAGCTCTACCACCTAGGGTGAATAATGATCTTGATGTTGATTTCCTAGAATCTACATCCGTCTGAAAATCAGAGTCTGTATATCCCTTGAGGATCATATCCTTACCAGAATATACTAGTATATAATTTCTCGTTCTCCGAAGATACTTGAGAATTTGTTTCACCGCCACCCAATGATATAATCCTGGGTTGGATTGAAACCTACTGACTACTCCCACTGCAAAACAGATGTTCGATCTCGTTGATAACATAGCATACATAAGACTTCCAACTGCTAAAGCATATGTAATATGTCTCATCTCCTCAACTGCTTGAGGTGTCTTAGGAGACTATTCCTTAGACAAATGAATTACATGCCTGAAAGGTAAATTACATTTCTTGGAATTATGCATTCCAAATTGCGCAAGAATCTTGTCGATATAGGATGCTTGAGACATTGCTAACAGTCGTTTCTTGCGATCCCGAATGATCTGGATCCCAAGTATATAACTTGCCTCTCCCAAATCTTTAATTTGGAATTGGTTAGCTAGACAGATTTTCACGTCCGATACTATCTTTACATCATTCCCAATGAGTAAAATATCATCGACGTATAACACAAGGAAAACCACTTTCCCATCAATGACGTGCTTGTAGACACAAGGTTCATCGATGTTCTACTCAAAGTTATAAGACTTGATCTTAGTATCAAATCTTATGTTCCAAGATCTAGATGCTTGCTTAAGCCCATAAATGGACCTTTGCAACTTGCAAACCTTTTGCACTTGACCTTGGGTTATGAACCCCTCTAGTTGTACCATATAGATACCTTCATCAAGATTGCAATTCAAGAATGAAGTCTTGACGTCCATTTGCCAAATATCATAGTCATAATATGCGGTAATGGAAAGAAGAATCATGATAGATTTAAGCATGGCTACTGGCGAGAAAGTTTATTCGTAGTCAACTCATTCTTTTTGGGTATAACCCTTTGCCACTAGCCTAGCCTTGAAAGTCTGTACTTTGCCATCTATTTTTTTTTCTCTTGTAGATCCACTTGCAACCTATGACTTTTACTCAATTAAGTTGGTCCATAAGTTCCCAGACTGAGTTAGAGTACATGGAATCCATCTCAAGGTTCATGGCTTTGATCCATTATTCTTTATCAGTATCATCCATTGCACTACGATAGGTCAATGGATCATCCATAACATCACAAGATGCAACAACTTGTACCTCACCATTTCCTAGATAGCATTCAGGTTGTCTTACAACCCTCTCACTGCGTCTAAGTGGCATGGTATTCTGATAAACTTGCATCTGACTTTCATATGCTAAAGGTGTTATGTCTTTGTCAATATTTGACAATTATTCTCTGGTCGTACCAGCAAGTAACTCCTCAAGTAACACTTTACTTCGAGGTTTGAATTCTCATATAATCCTCCTCAAGAAATGTAGCATTTATCTATACAAATACTTTATATCCTTCTGGATTATAAAAAATCCACCCATAGTTTCCTTAGGATAGCCTACAAATAGGCACACATGTGAACGTGGTTCCAACTTAGTAGTCTTGTTCTTTAGCACATGTGTCAGACACCCCCATATGCGAAAATATCGCAAACTAGCTTTACGACCATTCCAAAACTCTAAGAGAGTCTTAGAAACAGACTTAAAAGGAACTACATTCAGGTTATACATTGCAGTTTGCAATGTATACCCCCAGAATGAACTAGGTAGAGTGGTATAACTAAACATTGATCTCATCATATCTAGTAGGGTCCGATTTCTCCTTTCTGCAATACCATTTTGTTGTGGGGTTCCAGGCGCTGTGAGCTGTGAAACAATTCCATGCTCAACTAAGAATTCCTCGAAATCTATATCAAAGTATTCTCCTCCACGATCTGATCGTAGAATTTTGATGCTTTTAACTAATTGGTTCTCAACCTCAGCACGATACTCTTTGAACTTTTCAAATGTATCTAACTTGTGTTGCATTAGGTAAACATACCCATATCTCGAATAATCGTCAATGAAAGTGACGAAGTATTCAAAACCACCTCAGGCTTTTACATTCATCGGTCCGCAAACGTCCGAATGTATTAGCTCAAGTGTTTCTTTGGCTCTTATCCCTTTTCCAGTAAAAGGTCTTTTAGCCATTTTGCATTCTAGACAAGATTCACAGACAGGTAAAGTACCGAGTTTTAACTGATTTAAAACTCCGCTCTTAACTAGTCTATCTATCCGGTTAAGGTTAATGTGACCAAGTCTAAGGTGCCATAAATAAGGATCATCATGAAAAATCTTTTGCTGTTTAGTTTTAGATCTTTCAATCTTAAACATTTCAGTATTAAGCAGTGAATCATGCATTAATGGTCTTAATACATATCGATTATTTTTGGAGTTTCCTATGCATATATTTAATCCATTTCTAATAATAATAACTAATTTATTATCAAATGAAATAGAAAAAGCATGTTCCATTAGTTTTGTAACAGTCAAACTCCTGCGAAAACCAAGAATATAAAGCATATCATTTAAACACAAATAACATTTATTAAAGTTTAATTTGGAATCTCCCACTGCTTTAGCTGAAACAGCATCCACTGTCCCCACTCCCATAGTGAAGCTACCTTTAGCAAGGTCCCTCCATGAGTCAAGTAGCTACAAAGAACAACAAACATGGTTAGTGGCATCAGAATCAACAATCCATGCAGATTTATAATCCTCCACTAAAAAAGATTTAATGACAAGTAAATCATATTTACCTGTATTTTTCTTTTCTTTGAGCTCAGCTAGGTATTTCAAACAGTTCCTTTTTCCAATGCCCTTGTTGTTCACAATGGAAACATTTTTCTTTAGCATTGGTACTTTTGGAGCCTTTGTTATTTTTCTTTTTCATTGGTTTTGCCTTTGCCTTCCAATTGCCTTTCTTCTTATTCTTTGCAGATTTAGAAGATTATGCAACATTTTCCTTGGCATTGGACTTATGAGGACCATTCATAATGGACTCGTAATTGGTAAGCTCATTTAGCAGTTCAGTCAATTTAAAACTCAACTTATTCATAGAACAATTGCTTTTAAACTGTAGAAAACTCTTCGGAAGGGTTTCCATGATCATTGTCATCTGGCTTTGCACATTGATACATGCACCATGGGTCTCAGCCATATTAAGATGAGACATCATCCTTAACACATGGTCTCGGACTGATGTGCCTTCCTTCATTCTAGCGGTCAATACAAAGAATATTGCCTCATGTTGTTACCGGTCTGAAGGTTTCCCAAATATGTTATGTAATGGCTGCATAATCGATGATGATGTCGCCATAGGCTTATGCTGTGCAGCAAGAACCTCAGACATGGATGCTATCAAATAGCTATGGGCTTTCTCATCAGCTTTAATCCAATTATTATAGGCATTTTATGCAGCTCTACCAGCATTTGGTGCTGGCTCAGGAGGACATACCTCCATTAGGACAAATTTAAGGTCTTCGCAGACCAAGATAGCATTCATGTCACTTTTCTAATATCATGCATGTCTACATGTTATGGCATGTGAAAATGCAAGAGTAGGTATGTGGGACACAGAAACTGGACGACGCATGATGTCCCGGGCTCGCGGCCCGGTCGGGAGTACGGAGTAGCCACGGGGGACTAAACCGGAGAATAATGGAGTCGCCACCCGGTGTGAACCAGGAAAATGAGATTTAAGGCCGCACTCACCCTTCGCAAGGGAAGACCTCAAACCGTTGGGTTCGGAATGGTCCCTTACTTATGTCACTTGTAATGAAAGGATTTATGTAATAATTTAATCAAGTTTAAGTAACACTTATTTCCAAGAGTATCATGCTTCTAAATTCACATGCATACATCAACAAGTTCATCTAAATTTACATGTAACACATATCCGAATTTGCATACAGCCTATTAGTATGTAATCTATGTCTCAATTTGCATACATAAAGATTAACACACGGCAAGCATACAAGTTAATAAACACATTGTACTCATACATGTGGGGAATACAGATGAACGACACCTACACAATCTTGCATAATGCATAGAAATAATCAGGTTTATCATACGAAGGAATAGCTACTATGGACAATTAGGTACGAAATCTGATGAAAATAACTCAATTCAGTGGGTGCGCGTTCGCGTAGCATTCGAGAATGCGTTCGAACGGTGAACAGAAGGCTCGCGTTCGTATAGCGTTCGAGAACGCGTTCGAACGGAGCCAGACCTGATGCATGAAACACTAAGAAGATGCGTGCGCGTTCGCGTAGCGTTTGATAATGCGTTCGAACGGTAAACAGAAGGTTCATGTTCGTATAGCATTCGAGAACGCATTCGAACGGAACCAGACATGATGCATGATGAAACTAAGAAAATGCGTGCGCGTTCGTGTAGCGTTCGAGAGCGCGTTCGAACGGTAAACAGAAGGTTCGCATTCGTGTGGCGTTCGAGAACGCGTTCGAACGGAACCAGACCTGATGCATGCAACACATTCATAGGCAAATAAATCCACAATGTGGGACCTCACGTATCCGATTGAACTCATCTCACATCCAATCGAATATACACCAACCGGCGCGGCGAAGCATCGTGGTAAAGGATTTTAACCCCTCCAAATATGGGACCTTTAATCCGACTTACTAAGCCCATGCGCTCGATTGAATCATGCATACAAAGCATGAAGAAAAAATAATATCAAACTTAGTATGCCCGATTGAACGTATCTTGCATTCAACCGAACACACATCAACCGGCGCGGTAAAATACTGTGGTAAAGGATTTCACCCCTCCGAATAGAGAACCTTTCATCGCACTTACTAAGCCCATGCGCTCGATTGTATCATGCATACAAAAGTAACATACAAAATTCAAATAACAGAAAATAAATAAACCGAAGCAACATAAAACAAAAGAGGGCGCCGTTTACTCAAGCGGTACGTGGAATTGTATCCCGAGTACAGATCATACTACCGTCCATTCGGAATCGGCTATGAAATTTATGTCCTGGTTTCCATCCGATATACCGCGAGAGTTGACACATCTTTTATTTTATTCCAAGTCCACAACATACAATATTTCATGATACATGCATATTTATCTACTCAAGGGCCACAACATGCACTTTAACATAACAATCATGCGAACAATGCTCAATAAATAATGAAAATAAAACAGAAAACGAATGTGGAAAATACCCTCAGGTCTAACCTTTTTTGCCAACTTTCAGGCTTGCGTTTCACGGACGTCGGAAGGGTAAAGCTCCTCAACTTCTCCGGTTCACTGGTTTAGCGTCCTAGCTCACTGTTTTGCTGTTTTGCCTATGTTTTGCTGCTGTTTCCTCTGCATTTTCTACTCACTGTTCAGATCACTATTTTGACGTTTCAACGGACTGTTCCGAGTGTTTTTTATGGGTTTTTAGTGTAGTCTTGTGTGATTATTTTAAGGATTATAAATGCAGTTTTTATGTTAATGTTTTGAGGATTTTAGGGACTGATTTAAGAGGATTTGGCTGCTGTTTTGGAGGTGATTTGGGCTACTGTTCAGGCGTGTTTTATGAGGTGTAGGGTCTGCTATTTTCAGTGGAAAGGGGCTGCTGTTTGGGGGTGTATTTTTGGTGATGTGTGGAGGTTTAGGGGCTGCTGTTTTCGGTTGTGGAGTGGGGGAGGTGAAAAGAATTATTTATGTTTTTCTTCTTGCTATTGCCGTGAGTGGCTAGGGCTCTTGGTGTTGTGATTTTCGTGTAAGTCTTGTGTATGAGCTAGGGGAGTGCATGTCTTGGTTAGGGGTTGTTTATATAGAGAAAGGTTAGGGCTACTCATTGTCTCACAAGGAAGGGATTTTGGCATTAAAAGGGGGATATGATTTGGTATTCAACAAGGAAATGATTAGATTGAGGGGGGACAAATCTTGGCTAGATTAGGAATACAAAATATTTAATTTGTTATAATTGATTTTAATTAGGCAAGACATCTTTTTAATTAGAATGTGATTTTGTTTAGTTAGGAAGTTAATATATTTGATTTGTCTTAATTAGGTATGATTATATTTTATTTTATTTAATTTGGTATATGACTTAATTAATTATTTTATTTAATTACATTATCTAATTAATTTTTAATTTAATTTCCCATGTGTTTTAAATGTGTTTTATTAATTGTGATGTGTTTTATGGGCTTTGGGGGGCTAATTGGGCTGATGTGTGAGGCTAGCAGCAAAACCAGAAATACCGACGCCATTCGAACGCCCATTCGAACGCTACACGAACGCCCGCAATCTACTTGACGTTCGAACGAAGTAACGAACACAGCACTAACGAAGACAGTGAACTTGCGAACTGAATCTGATGACGTACTTATTCTGAATTTCCCCTTCCGACCTCCGTTTCCCGCAATATCCTTAGCTAAAAACGTAGTGCCTCCAACTGAGACTCATCATCGGGTTTCACATGTGAAAATGCAATGCCTACAGTCGCCCCCACTTTGATGGGACTTGTGCAGTGTGTGACTTTGAATAATCCTATCAAAGTTATGCAATGCATTTTCACTTACCTGGCTCAGCTGCTGCCTCGAGCTGAGTTGGTGCTGCAGTGGACCTCGATCCTGGGATGCATCCCAATAACTGCAACCGACAACGGGGGCCTCGACCCTGGGCACCTCGACCCAACACCGCTGACAATAGGGACCTCGCCCTCGAACTGATGATGTAATGGGCACCTCGACCCGGAACTACAACTGACAACGGGGACACCTCGACCCAGGGCACCTCGACCCAACACCGCTGACAATAGGGACCTCACCCTCGAACTGATGATGTAGTGGGCACCTCGACCCTGGGCACCTCGACCCGGAACTACAACTGACAATGGGGGCACCTCGACCCTGGGCACCTCGACCCAACACCGCTGACAATAGGGGACTCGCCCTCGAACTGATGATGTAGTGGGCACCTCGACCCTGGGCACCTCGACCCGGAACTACAACTGACAATGGGGGCCTCGCCCTCAAGCTGATATGGGCCTCGCCCCCAAGCCGACATGATATGGGCCTCGCCCCCAAGCTGATATGGGCCTCGCCCCTTGGGACTCATCCCAAAAACTGAAATTACGCTGACGCTGCTTGGCTCATTTCTGCCACTTTCTCCTTTCTTCGAACCTGCGAACACAAAACAAAAACAAACACGAAGAGAATGCAATGTTACGTGTATGCATGAATGATTTTCTTATTCCGTTGGGTTAGGTCTTCTGCCAATTCCCGTGGTGACTGCTCGGTCTTCTCTCCCTCAGGCAAAGTATTGCTTCAATCTGTCTACGTTGATCGGTTCGGTGAACTCGTTCCCCTCCAAGTCTGATAGCTTCACTGCTCCATTTCACATTACCTTCTGCACTATGTAAGGTCCTTCCCAGTTAGGTCTGAATTTTCCTCTCGGATCTGTCGTCGACGGCCTCGACTGCTTAAGTACAAAATCACCATTTCTGATCTTGGGGGGCGTACTTTCTTATTGAATGCTCGGGCCAGTCTCTTCTGATACAACTGCATGTGATACAAAGACTTTGTTATCTTCTCATCCAATAGTGCTAACTGGTCAAACCTCTGTGCGGCCCACTCCTGTTCTGGTAATTCTGCCTCTGCTAGTACCCTCATGGACTGTATTTCCACTTCTACTGGCAATACTGCTTCAATTCCATAGAACAAAGAGTAAGGTGTAGCCCCTGTTGCTGTTCTTATTGATGTTCTGTACCCCCACAAAGCCTACGGTAATTTCTCGGGCCAATCTCTGCAATTTTATGTCATCTTGGCTAAAATTGTCTTTATAGTCTTGTTGGCTGCCTCAACTGCCCCATTTGCCTGCGGCCTGTATGGTGATGACTTATGGTGGCCTATCCCGTACCTCTGTAAAATTGCCTTCATCTCTCCTTGAAACTGAACTCTGTTGTCTGTCACTACATGATGCGGTATACCATACCGAAAAATGAGGTTCCGAGCTATAAACTTTGCCATCTGTTTTGTTGTAACATTGCGGAATGATTCGGCTTCCACCCACTTCGAGAAGTAATCTACGGCCACTACTATGAAGCGATGCCCATTCGATACATTTGGTCGAATTTCTCCAATCATATCAATTCCTCATGCTGAGAAAGGCCACGGCTCTGACAACCCGTGCAATTCTGTGTGTGGTAAGTGATTCAAATTACCGTGTGCTTGACAGTCATGACAGTGGTTTACCATCTTCGCGCAGTCTGTTTCCATGGTTGACCAATAAAAACCTTGTCTCACTATCTTGCGAGACAGATTCAACCCGCTCATGTGCGGACCACATACCCTGGCGTGTATTTCTTCCATTACATGTTGAGCTTCTTCCTTTCTCAAACACTTCAACTGAATACCGTTTGCTTGCCTCTTGTACAGTTCCCCTTTCAAGTCACATACTGGAAGCTAACTTCTGAATGGCTATTCTGTTCTTTTCTGCATGCCCATTCCGGGAGTTCACCATGTTCCAGATACCTCTGAATGTCATAATATATGTCATATACCAGGTTTACCATCGTCGACCTCAACTTCCAGAATCTTTCTATCTCATAAACAGGTCTGCTCGCTGTTGTCAGTATCAATGGTCTCATCACTAACTTTTCTGGATTTTCCCAAGTTGCTACAAGTGTAGCCAATGCATCTGCCATCTGATTCTCCTCTCGGGTAAGTCCTGAAACTTACACTCGGGGATAACCTGTGCCAATTTTCTGAGGTAAAAAAGGTAAGGTTTCAATCGTTCTTCTTTCAATTCCCATTCTCCTCGCATCTGCTGGACTACCAACATAGAATCTCCGTAGACTTCCACACTTCCAGCCTTCAAGGCTATCAATGTCGTCAAACCAAAAGCACATGCTTCATACTCGGCCATGTTGTTAGTCACTCTGAATGTCAACCTCTTGGCCAAAGGCAAAGTCTCTCCGTCGGGGGTTACTATCACGATTCCAATTCCGGCTCCCTTGATATCCTGAAGCTTTCACAAAACATTCCATCAATTTCAGGCCCTTTTTTTCTTGACCTTTGGCTTTTCTTCATCAGACTTGTACCCCAAACCCTTCTGAGTAGTCTGTCCTCTGAAATCTGGTAATTTTGAACCTTTACCCGGCTCAAACTTCATTTTCTCCATATCCTAGCCACCCTATGATCCACCCACTCCTCAAAAGTAGCTGACATCTGAAACCTTGTGAAAGGTTGTATCTCCAAGGCAGCCACGACATTATCTAACTCAGCCCGGATAGTAACAACTTCTCCCTCATACGGGAACTTGATCATCTGATGTAAAGTGGAAGGCACGCCCCGAAGTTTGTGAAACCAAGGCCTTCCCAACAATAAGGCGAAAGTAGCCGGGATGTCCAGTATTGTGAACTCAACCTCATCTTCAATCGGTCCTACCTTGACCATAGCCACAAAGGTACCCTCAACACTCCCCTTTTACTGTCATCATAAGCCTTAATAGTCATACTGGAGGGGTCCAAGTCTGTTGCTTTCATACCTAATCTTGCCAGAATTTTCAGTGGGCACACATTGATGGACGAACCGTCATCCACCATCACACATAAAGTTCTCTTGCCCCTCACATCGGCCCTGATAAATAGAGGCCTATTATGATTCCTTCCCTCCGCCGGGATTTCATCCTCAGAAAAAGATATCTGCAAAGCTTCTTTCTGAACGGACCCAACAAACATTGCAGGGTTGGCGTCTTTCGGTACCACAATCTTGCTCAAGGCCTCAACCATAGCCTGCCTATGCTCCCGAGATGCACATAACAGTTCCCAGATACTCACTTGTGCTCTAGTCTTCCTCAATTTCCTCAGCACTATATCACCCTCAGTATTTTCTGCAGTCTCAACCACTTCTCTACCATCTGTCAAAACTTACTTACCCTTTTCTGCCACATCATTGTAAAAACGACCGCTGCGCGTCATTCCCCTTACTTCTTCCTCATCACTGCTAGAGAAATCAAGCCAAAAGTTTTTCCCCTGCTCAGTCTCATCTTCACTAGTACTATCCCAGATTCCCAGGCAAAAGGCTTGAGGTGAAAGGATTTTAGGACAAGGTCTTCTAGGAGGCCAGAATTGATCATATAGGCTGGTGGTGGTACGGCACGGTAGTTGGGTAGGGGTTTCTGTGTGTGTCGGGCTGTTCTGTTTCTTCTGGTCAAGTATTTTCTTGGAGTCTATCAGGTCTTGGATTTCATGGCGTAGTCGGGCGCAGTTGTCAGTGTCATGGCTCTTTGTTGGTGAAAGTGACGTAAGGCTTAGGTTATAATGTGATGGTAGGGGATTTGGTAATGGTTTGGCTTCCAAGGGTTTTAAGAGCCCTTGCCTCTTCAGTTTCTCTAGCACCCTGGACAAGGTCCTTCCCAAGTTGGAAAACTGCCGGTTCCAGATAGCGGCAATCTCAGCAGAAACGGGCTTTGTTCCCGATGTTCCCCCAATGGGCCTCTTGTTCAGACCATAGAATTTTCTGCTTTCCGCCTCTTCGTCTTCAATGTCCATGACAGTCTCCCTCAACTACCGAAAGTCTGTAATCATGGAGGTCATCCTCCTCAACTTGCTGTAAATGGAGGGCCTGGTGCCCTTGATAATCATTTTAATCTAGTCATTCTCTGAGGGCCTAGTCTGCATCTTCAACAACTGACCCCTCCACCGGTCCACATACTCCTTAAAACTCTCCTCCGCTTCTGCTTAACATTCTCCAGATCACGGAGTGACAGATCGATCTCTAGGTCAGTGACATACTGCTTCAGGAAGGCATCCACCAACTCCCTCCAATCTTCCTTCACTTTCTTCTCCAAACCGTGGTACCACACCACGGGAGCTCCCTCGAGCGACATTCCAAACATTTTCTGCACTTGGTGTGAGACAGGCCAACTGAACTCATGACTGATACAAACTGTCGGAGATGCACCCTTGGATCCCCATTCCCGTTAAACTTAGCCATATCAGGCATCTTGAACTGTGCTGACAACTGTTCCTCGAAAGTCAGTGTGTCATAATCCAAAAAATCCTCATTCTTACCCCTCATCTTGTGGGTAACTGACTCAACCTGATCCCAAGTTTCTGTAACTTTGCCTGAGACCCAGATGCTCTGCCTGCTGCATACTCTGCCATATCATAATCAAAAGTGGGGATATCATCCCCCAACCCATTCGGAGGCTCCTCACGCCTCACATTCTCAAAAATTCCCCCAGCACAGGGCACAACCATACCAGCCACAGCAGTAGTCAAAGCTTGCAACTGTTCAGTGACCTTGGCGAGACTGTTCTCTAACTGATCCATACGGGATACCTCATTACCAGATTCACTCATGACTGTTACTGTTCTTTTAATGAGCCTTGTCCATTCTCTAACCCAAACGGTATCTATGATGTCTTTTTAAGACATAGATGGTGTTAACATGATATATGTATGTATGAGGTGCATGAGATGCATGTAACATATATATAACATACTATATAACTAAAATTCTCAAACAAATCGGCCCGTTTTCATTTTAGAAACTTTCGGGCTAACTGTCATCGGAGTGAACTCGTCCCAGTTTAAATGGCCCAACAAGTTCACATTTCATGGCAAGGAGCCCAACTAAATCCAAATGGTAATGTTCCGAACACAAGTACAAAGTGGCCCATCAACACTTAGAAGCTTTTGGCCCAATCGTCATAAAATGCATTCTTGTCCCAGTTTAAATGGCCCAACAAGCCCATATCCCATGACAAATGGTCCAAATGGATCCAAACGACGATGTTCCCAAACACAAGCATAAAAGATAATGTAAACATAAAGTAATAATTTCTACGTAATGGCCCATCAACATTTCAGAAGCTTTGGGCCTAGTAGTCATAAGGTACGAACTCGCCCCAGTTTAAATGGCCCAGCAAGTCCGCATTTCTGACAATAGTCCAACTGCATCCAAATGAGGATGGTCCACAAGCACATATTCAAGGAAATAATTGTTACTTTAACCATACAAACCCAGTCTATGGGTGGGTTTGCAAGAGTGTAGACAAAGGCTCTCACTGGCGAAGGATGGCCCACAACTAGGTCTCCCCAATCAAGGGTTCGAGCGACCAAGTGAGCGTACCATTTTTTATACACTAAGGTACGTGCCAATGAGCTAAGGTGTGTGACTGACTGTCAAATGGATTTCCCATTGTAGATTCCCCAGAGGGAGGGTGGAGCGAGGCTCTCTTAAGTACCCTAGCCTCTTAGGCTCTTATCGCTTGGTGACAGGAATAAACAAAGAGTCCTCCAAATTAGTCCATCACAATAGGCTAAGGGTAGATGGCCATATAGGTGCCTTCACAGCTTTTCCTTCTAGGAAGGTAGTGAATGAAGAAAGACACCAAACCATTACCTAGCCTCAAGATGCCCTTGATTAAACCCTCATTTTATCCACTATAGACACGGTCAATTAGAACATAAATCCAAACATTACAAGACAAATATTCGGGGCCGATTCTCTATCCCTAGTGGAGTCGCCAGACTGTGGGACACAGAAACTGGACGACACAAGCTGTCCCGGGCTCGCGTCCCGGTAGGGAGTACGGAGTAGCCACGGGGGACTAAACCGGAGAATAATGGAGTCGCCACCTGGTGTGAACTAGGAAAATGAGATTTAAGGCCGCACTCACCCCTCGCAAGGGAAGACCTCAAACCGTTGGGTTCGGAATGGTCCCTTACTTATGTCACTTGTAATGAAATGATTTATGTAATAATTTAATCAAGTTTAAGTAACACTTATTTCCAAGAGTATCATGCTTCTAAATTCACATGCATACATCAACAAGTTCATCTAAATTTACATGTAACACATATCCGAATTTGCATACAGCCTATTAGTATGTAATCTATGTCTCAATTTGCATACATAAAGATTAACACATGACAAGCATACAAGTTAATAAACACATTATACTCATACATGTGGGGAATACAGATGAACGACACCTACACAATCTTGCATAATGCATAGAAAAAATCAGGTTTATCATATGAAGGAATAGCTACTAGGGACAATTAGGTACGAAATCTGATGAAAATAACTCAGTTCAATGGGTGCGCGTTTGCGTAGCATTCGAGAACGCGTTCGAACAGTGAACAGAAGGCTCGCGTTCGAATAGCATTCGAGAACGCGCTGGAACGGAGCCAGACCTGATGCATGAAACACTAAGAAGATGCGTGCGCGTTCACGTAGCGTTTGATAACGCGTTCGAACGGTAAACAGAAGGTTCACGTTCATATAGCGTTCGAGAACGCGTTCGAACAGAACCAGACATGATGCATGATGAAACTAAGAAAATGCGTGCGCGTTTGCGTAGCATTCAACAGTGCGTTGAACGGTAAACAGAAGGTTCGCGTTCGTGTGGCGTTCGAGAACGCGTTCGAACGGAACCAGACCTGATGCATGCAACACATTCATAGGCAAACAAATCCACAATGTGGGACCTCACGTATCCGATTGAACTCATCTCACATCCAATCGAATATACAACAACCGGCGCGGCGAAGCATCGTGGTAAAGGATTTTAACCCCTCCAAATAGGGGACCTTTAATCCGACTTACTAAGCCCATTCGCTCGATTGAATCATGCATACAAAGAATAAAGAAACAATAATATCAAACCTAGTATGCCCGATTGAACGTATCTTGCATTCAACCGAACACACATCAACCGGCGCGGCTAAGCATCGTGGTAAAGGATTTCAACCCCTCCGAATAGAGGACCTTTCATCGCACTTACTAAGCCCATGCGCTCGATTGTATCATGCATACAAAAGTAACATACATAATTCAAATAACAGAAAATAAATAAACCGAAGCAACATAAAACAAAAGAGGGCATCGTTTACTCAAGCGGATGTGGAATTGTATCCCGAGTACAGATCATACTACCGTCTATTCGGAATCGGCTATGAAATTTATGTCCGGGTTTCCATCCGATATACCGCGAGAGTTGACATATCTTTTATTTTATTCCAAGTCCACAACATACAATATTTCATGATACATGCATATTTATCTACTCAAGGGCCACAACATGCACTTTAACATAACAATCATGCGAACAATGCTCAATAAATAATGAAAATAAAACAGAAAACGAATGTGGAAAATACCCTCAGGTCTAACCTTTTTTGCCAACTTTCAGGCTTGCGTTTCACGGACGTCAGAAGGGTAAAGCTCCTCAACTTCTCCAGTTCACTGGTTAGCGTCCTAGCTCACTGTTTTACTGTTTTGCTTGCTGTTTGGCCTCCGTTCTGCTGCTGTTCGGCCTCTGTTTTGCTGCTGTTTCCTCTGTATTTTCTGCTAACTGTTCAGGTCACTGTTTTGATGTTTCAACGGACTGTTCCGAGTGTTTTTTTTGTGGGTTTTTAGTGTAGTCTTGTGTGATTATTGTAAGGATTATAAATGTAGTTTTTATGTTACTGTTTTGAGAATTTTAGGGACTGATTTAAGAGGATTTGGCTGCTGTTTTGGGGGTGATTTGGGCTACTGTTCAGGCGTGTTTTAGGAGGTGTAGGGGCTGCTATTTTCGGTGGAAAGGGGCTGCTGTTTGGGGTGTATTTTCGGTGATGTGTGGAGGTTTAGGGGCTGCTGTTTTCGGTTGTGGAGTTGGGGAGGTGAAGAGAATTATTTGTGTTTTTCTTCTTGCTATTGCCGTGAGTGGCTATGGCTCTTGGTGTTGTGATTTTCGTGTAAGTCTTGTGTATTAGCTAGGGGAGTGCATGTCTTGGTTGTGGGTTGTTTATATAGAGAAAGGTTAGGGCTACTCCTTGTCTCACAAGGAAGGGATTTTGGCATTAAAATGAGGATTTGATTTGGTATTCAACAAGGAAAAGATTAGATTGAGGGGGGACAAATCTTGGCTAGATTATGAATACAAAATATTTAATTTGTTATAATTGATTTTAATTAGGCATGACATCTTTTTAATTTAGTATGTGATTTTGTTTAGTTAGGATGTTAATATATTTGATTTGTCTTAATTAGGTATGATTATATTATGTTTTATTTAATTTGGTATATGACTTAATTAATTATTTTATTTAATACATTATCTAATTAATTTTTAATTTAATTTCCCATGTGTTTTAAATGTGTTTTATTAATTGGGATGTGTTTTATGGGCTTTGGGGGGCTAATTGGGCTGGGGTGTGAGGCTAGTAGCAAAACCAGAAATACCGACGTCGTTCGAACGCCCATTCGAACGCTACACGAACGCCCGCAATCTGCTTGACGTTCGAACGAAGTAACGAACGCAGCACTAACGAAGACAGTGAACTTGCGAAATGAATCCGATGACGTACTTCGTTCACTGTCTAAAACACGCCTGAACAGTAGCCCAAATACTGTCTATTGATGAGTCTCAGATGAGTCTCAGTTGCATTTTCCCCTTCCGACCTCCGTTTCCCGCAATATCCTTAGCTAAAAAGTAGTGCCTCCAACTGAGACTCATCATCGGTTTCACATGCGAAAATGCAATGCCTACAAGGTACCCTAGGCTATATGACATGTTAATAAACAATTTAAACATACATATTTTCCCAGGTCTTGGTTGAAAACATTTGTGTGGCGTTTGATGGGCGTTTGAACATTTTCATGCAGTGGAGTAGCGTTTGTGTGGCGTTTTATTGGCGTTCGAACGCCTGTCTGAACACTAGAACTTCATTTACTCTGTTCCGGAGAATCCGGACTCCGTTTTGGTCCCCGTTTTTTTTTCTACAGAATCTTAACAGAACGTAGTTTTACATATATCCATAAATTGTGTTAATCGGGCTCTTATTTTTCTATTCTAATCTAATTAGTAAAATGAATCTAAGGCATCCATTGGTCTTCAAATCTTGCTCCATGGTATGTTGTTAAGCTCTTCGTGGAATTCTCCGTCATAAGTCTTTCGCGACATCGGCTCCTCCAAGTTACAAAAAGTGTTACAATTGAACTTATTACAAAAGAAATGAACTTACAACACTTGAAAGAATATGACCTTATGGTCTTACATTCCCAATACTAAAAATAAAAGCCGGAAAAATTAACGATCAACGCAATACATTCATCATATAAATCAAAGTAAACATTCATCACATGAACATTAAAAACCATTCATCTCATGAATCTAATTGTGCCTACTCATCACGACATGCATTCTAATAATCTATATCACATATAAATTATTAAAACTTGAAACTTTAAAGGAGAAGGGTTAAGAGCACTTTTCAACCTTAAGCTCTCGATGCCATTGTAGGAAACCGTTTCCTTCTGCGTGGCGAAATTTACGGATGTGGTGGCACCGGATCTTTAAAATTTTCTTTGCCTTCTCATTGGTTGAAGTCGAACTCCACCAAACTCTTGATGAATTTCCTTTGAGATTCTACCGTAGAATCAACCACTGAATCTTCCAAGCTATATCTCGAAACCAACAAACCGAAGTGTGGGCTTCACTCACAAAGATCAACCTCAAAACTATTTAGAAAAAATATCAAACTCTAAACTATTTAGAGAAATAATATTGTCACAAAATCTTTTGGAAGATGAATTAGATCAATATCTAACTCAAGTAGAATTTGTATCTCTTAACAATTAAGAAAACATTATTGTTTTTCAAACTCTCTCACAACTTTTGTGTTTGCTGGAATTTTCTCTCGAACTCTCTTTTGTTGAAATTGGTGTAAATTATTTTTGCAAAAAATCACTCTATTTATAGAGTGGAGAATGTAGAGAATTTATTCTTTCCAACTTCAACCAACAAAATCCACTCACCATTTTAAATGGTAAAACAACTTGAGTGGATTATCCACCAAATCCATTAATTAATGGAATAAGTTAGGTAATTAGGTCAAAACTAATTAACAAAAACTTGGTGGATGATTTGGCAAACCATTAAGGCTTGTCTTGATAATGCATTTACCATTATCAAATAATGATATCATAATTATCTCATAAATATTCATTATCAATTATGATGTAATAATTATCTCATAATTATTATTTGATTATCTCATAATCAAAAAATATTAGAAACATTATATTAAACTAATTTAATATTATTTTCATTCGTGACAAAAATATTATTAATCATATTAATAATATTTAAATATAATGTGAACATATTATTACACAATCTAATTATATTAGGTTTTCTACAGTTAATCGAGCTAGCACGGGGACCAAATAGACCTACGGTTCCGAGCTCCAATAATTCCAAAATATTAATTAAAGTCTTTAATTAAGTATTAGGAATTATTAACTCTGCGTTATTCCACTAAAAACTTGAAGTTGAACTCCTGTTACCGTAGATGGAAAATATAAGCCGAACAACTTTGGTGTCCATCGATATTGTCACTACATATGGATATTGACCTTCACGAATAACTCAGAAATAGAGCTGGGTCATAAGTATGTTTTACCCCTCTAATATTTTGTCTCTGAAGCACCATTGATTCTATAATGAACAATTAATTCATAACAATTATGAATATAATACATTCTATTCGTAATAGGAAAGTTGAGCGCTCAAAATTGTTCAAGTCCCGAATCAACTCTTAAAAAGAGATATTCTTATACTTCTTGAAAGAATGAGTGAATTTCATATCTATGTAAAACGTTCCCAACTACACACCAAACCATATCCCCAAAATACGTAGTTATTGGCAACGACTGCTACACCAACCTCACCATAGTAAATCAAAGGACACAGCCTGACATGCAGGAGTTCGTAGTACACTCAGGATTAAGATTAATCTATATATGACCATCTAGTAGATAAAATGAATTTCTTGGGTTAACGGATTTAAAATAAATTCATTATTATCTGAGTCGAGTCTTATATGATCATATCATACAAGGTGCCTCCATTCTAATGTCACCACATGAACGAACCCGGATCATGGTCGCCATACGAGTATAGAATGGACCGCAGCTATAGATAAACCACAAACAAAATACCCACTTTGTTTGCTCTCTATGGACAATTTAGATTACTAACTTTAGCCTTAAATCCTCTTGTGCATCAAACATACTCTAAGTCTGAAGGTATAAAAGTAATCAAGGTAAACAAGACAATTGGACAATATGCAATTTAAATCAAACAACTTTGATAAATGAATAATGCGTTTATAATTATTACAGTAATCAATTCTATTTTACAACACATGAAGCTCTAGGGCATATAGCCTAACAATCTCCCACTTGAACTAGAGCAAATGGGACATGTCATGTAATCCTAAACTTTTTAGGTGACCTTCAAAAAATGTAGCTGATAAGGTCTTTGTTAATGGATCAGTCGGGCTGTCTGCGGATGGAATCTGAGTGACAATGACATCTCCTCTCTGCATTATCTCCCTGATAAGGTGATATTTTCTCTTAATATGCTTACCCCACTTGTCGCTTCTTGGTTCCTTGGAATTCTCCACTGCTCCACTATTATCGCAATAAAGTGTGAGTGGTTTATCCATATCTGGAACAACTTCCAGATCTGCCAAGAATTTACGGAGCCAGACTGCTTCTAAGAATACAAGATTGCTTTATGTTCCTCCATACAATAGCTCTACCAACTAGGTTGAATACTAATATGGATGTTGATTTCCTAGAATCTACATCCGTCTGAAAATAAGAGTCTGTATATCCCTTGAGGATCATATCCTTACCAGAATATACTAGCATATAATTTCTCGTTCTCCGAAGATACTTAAGAATGTGTTTCACCGCCACCCAATGATCTAATCATGGGTTGAATTGAAACCTACTGAATACTCCCATTGTAAAACAGATGTCCGATATCGTGCATAACATAGCATACATAAGACTTCCAACTGCTGAAGCATATGTAATATGTCTCATCTCCTCAACTACTTGAGGTTTCTTAGGAGACTGTTCCTTAAACAAATGAATTACATGTCTGAAAGGTAAATTACCTTTCTTGGAATTCTGCATTCCAAATTGCGCAAGAATCTTGTTGATATAGGATGCTTGAGACATTGCTAACAGTCGTTTCTTGCGGTCCCGAATGATCTAAATCTTTCATTTGGATTTGGTTAGCTAGCCAGATTTTCACGTCCGATAATATCTTTACATCATTCCCAATGAGTAAAATATCATCGACGTATAACACAAGGAAAACCACTTTCTCATCAATGACGTGCTTGTAGACACAAGGTTCATCGATGTTCTGCTTAAAGTTATAAGACTTGATCGTAGTATCAAATCTTATGTTCCAAGATCTAGATGCTTGCTTAAGCCCATAAATGGACCTTTGCAACTTGCAAACCTTTTGCTCTTGACCTTGGGTTATGAACCCCTCTAGTTGTACCATATAGATACTTTCATCAAGATTGCAATTCAAGAATGCAGTCTTGACGTCCATTTTCCAAATCTCATAGTCATAATAAGCGGCAATGGAAAGAAGAATCCTGATGGATTTGAGAATGGCTACTGGCGATAAAGTTTCTTCATAGTCAACTCCTTCTTTTTTGATATAACCCTTTGCCACTAGCCTAGCCTTGAAAGTCAGTACTTTCCCATCTATTTTTTTTTCTCTTGTAGATCCGATTGCAACCTATGGTTTTACTCTATTAGGTTGGTCCACAAGTTCCCAGACTGAGTTAGAGTACATGGACTCTATCTCAAGGTTCATGGCTTTGAGCCATCCTTCTTTATCAGTATCATCCATTGCACTACGATAGGTCAATGGATCATCTATACCATCACAAGATGCAATAAATTGCACCTCACCATTTCCTAGATAGCATTCAGGTTGTCTTACAACCCTCCCACTGCGTCTAGGTGGCATTGTATTCTGATAAACTTGCATCTGACTTTCAGATGTTTAAGGTGTTATGTATTTGTCAATATTTGACAATTATTCTCTGGTCGTACCAGCAAGTAACTCCTCAAGTAACACCTTACTTCGAGGTTTGAATTCTCTCATATAATCCTCCTCAAGAAATGTAGCATTTGTCTATACAAATACTTTATTATCTTCTGGATTATAAAAGAATCCACCTCTAGTTTCCTTAGGATAGCCTACAAATAGGCACACATGTGAACGTGGTTCCAACTTAGTAGTCTTGTTCTTTAGCACATGTGCCAGACACCCCAATATGCGAAAATATCGCAAACTAGCTTTACGACCATTCCATAACTCTAAGAGAGTATTAGAAACAGACTTAGAAGGAACTACATTCAGGATATACATTGCAGTTTGTAATGAATACCCCCAAAATAAACTAGATAGAGTGGTATAACTAAACATTGATCTCATCATGTTTAGTAGGGTCTGATTTCTCCTTTCTGCATCACCATTTTGTTGTGGTGTTCCAGACGCTGTGAGCTGTGAAATAATTCCATGCTCAACTAAGAATTCCTCGAAATCTCTATCAAGGTATTCTCCTCCACGATCTGATCGTTGAATTTTGATGCTTTTACCTAATTGGTTCTCAACCTCAGCACGATACTCTTTGAACTTTTCAAATGTATCTGACTTGTGCTGCATTAGGTAAACATACCATATCTTGAATAATCGTCAATGAAAGTGACGAAGTATTCAAAACCACCTCGGGCTTTTACATTCATCGGTCTGTAAACGTCCGAATGAATTAGCTCAAGTGTTTCTTTGGCTCTTATCCATTTTCCAGTAAAAGGTCTCTTAGTCATTTTGCCTTCTAGATAAGATTCACGGACAGGTAAAGTACTGAGTTTTAACTGATTTAAAACTCCACTCTTAATTAGTCTATCTATCCGGTTAAGGTTAATGTGACCAAGTCTAAGGTGCCATAAATAGGGATCATCATGAGAAATCTTTCGATGTTTAGTTTTAGATCTTTCAATCTTAAACATTTCAGTATTAAGCAGTGAATCATGCATTAACGGTCTTAATATATATAGATTATTTTCGGAGTTTCCTATGCATATATTTAATCCATTTCTAATAATAATAATTGATTTATTATCAAATGAAATAGAAAAACCATGTTCCATTAGTTTTGTTACAGAAATCAAATTCCTACGAAAACCAAGAATATAAAGCACATTATTTAAACACAAATAACTTTAATTAAAGTTTAATTTCGAATCTCTCAGTGCTTTAGCTGAAACAACATCCCATGTCCCAACTCTCATAGTGAAGCTACCTTCAGCAAGGTCCCTTCATGAGTCAAGTAGCTACAAAGAACAACAAACATGATTAGTGGCACGAGAATCAACAATCCATGCGGATTTATAATCCTCCACTAAAAAAGATTCAATGACAAGTAAATCGTACTTACCTATACTGTTCTTTTCTTTGAGCTCAGCTAGGTATTTTAGACAGTTCCTTTTCCAATGCCCTTGTTATTCACAATGGAAACATTTTTCTTTAGCATTGGTACCTTTGGAGCCTTTGTTGTTTTTCTTTTTCATTGGTTTTGCCTTTGTCTTCCAATTGCCTTTATTTTTCTTCTTTTTAGATTTAGAAGATTCGGCAACATTTGCCTTGGCATTAGACTTACGAGGACCATTCATAACGGACTCGTAATTGGTAAGCTCATTTAGCAGTTCAGTCAATGTAAAAGTTAACTTATTCATAGAAAATTACTTTTAAATAGTAGAAAACTCTTCGGAAGGGTTTCCATGATCATTGTCACCTGGCTTTGCACATTGATACGTGCACCATAGGTCTCAGCCATACTAAGATGAGACATCATCCTTAACACATGGTCTCGGACTGATGTGTCTTCATTCATTCTAGCAGTCAATACAAAGACTATTGCCTCATGTTGTTACCGGTCAGAAGGTTGCCCAAATATGTTCTGTAATGACTGCATAATCAAGATGCTGTCGCCATAGGCTCATGCTGTGTAGCAAGAACCTCAGACATGGATACTATTAAAATAGCTATGGCTTCTCATCAGCTTTAATCCAATTATTATAGGCATTTTGTGCAGCTCTACCAGCATTTGGTGCTGGCTCAGGAGGACATTCCTCCATTAGGACAAATTTAAGGTCTTCGCATACCAAGATAAAATTCATGCACTTTTCTAATATCATGCATGTCTACATGTTCTGGCATGTGAAAATGCAAGAGTAGGTACCCTAGGCTATATGACATGTTAATAAACAATTTAAACATACATATTTGTCCAGGTCTGGGTTGAAAATGTTTGTGTGGCATTTGATGGGCGTTCGAACATTTTCAGGTAGTGGAGTAATGTTTGTGTGGCGTTTTATGGGCGTTCAAACGCCTATCTGAACACTAGAACTTCATTTACTCTGTTCCGGAGCTTCCGGACTCCGTTTTGGTCCCGATTTTTTCCTACGGACTCGTAACAGAATGTAGTTTTACATACATCCATAAATTGTGTTAACCGGGCTCTTATTTTCTTTACTAATCTAATTAGTACAAGGAATCTAAGACATCCATTGTCTTCAAATCTTGCTCCATGGTATGTTGTTAAGCTCTTCGTGGAATTTCTCCGTCATAAGTCCTTCGCGACATCGGCTCCTCCAAGTTACAAAAAGTGTTACAATTGAACTTATTACAAAAGAAATGAACTTACAACACTTGAAAGAATATGACCTTATGGTCTTACATTCCCAATACTAAAAATAAGAGCCAAAAAAATTAACGATAAACGCAATACATTCATCACATGAATCAAAGTAAACATTCATCACATGAACATTAAAAACCATTCATCTCACGAATCTAATTGTGCCTACTCATCACGACATGCATTCTAATAATCTATATCACATATAAATTATTAAAACTTAAAACTTTAAAGGAGAAGGGTTAAGAGCACTTTTCAACCTTAAGCTCTCGATGCCAATTGTAGGAAACCGTTTCCTTTTGCGTGGCGAAAGTTGCGGATGTTGTGGCACCGGATCTTTAAAATTTTCTTTGCCTTCACCTTTGTTGAAGTCGAACTCCACCAAACTCTTGCTGAATTTCCTTTGAGATTCTACCGTAGAATCAACCACTGAATCTTCCGAGCTATATCTCGAAACCAACAAACCGAAGTGTGGGCTTCACTCACAAAGATCAACCTCAAAACTATTTAGAGAAATATCAAACTCTAAACTATTTAGAGAAAAAATATTGTCACAAAATCTTTTGGAAAGATGAATTAGATCAATATCTAACTCAAGTAGAATTTGTATCTCTTAACAATTAAAAAAAATTATTGTTTTTCAAACTCTCTAACAACTTTTGTGTTTGCTTGAATTTTCTCTCGAACTCTCTTTTGTTGAAATTGGTGTAAATTATTTTTGCAAAAAATCACTCTATTTATAGAGTGGAGAATGTAGAGAATTTATTCTTTCCAACTTCAACCAACAAAATCCACTCACCATTTTAAATGGCAAAAAAACTTGAGTGGATTATCCACCAAATCCATTAATTAATGGAATAAGTTAGGTAATTAGGTCAAAACTAATTAACAAAAACTTGGTGGATGATTTGGCAAACCATTAAGGCTTGTCTTGATAATGCATTTACCATTATCAAATAATGATATCATAATTATCTCATAAATATTCATTATCAATTATGATGTAATAATTATCTCATAATTATTATTTGATTATCTCATAATCCAAAAATATTAGAAACATTATATTAAACTAATTTAATATTATTTTCATTCGTGACAAAAATATTATTAATCATATTAATAATATTTAAATATAATGTTAGCATATTATTACACAATATAATTATATTAGGTTTTCTACAGTTAATCGAGCTAGCACGGGGACCAAATAGACCTACGGTTCCAAGCTCCAATAATTCCGAAATATTAATTAAACTCTTTAATTAAATATTATGAATTATTAACTCCGCGTTATTCCACTAAAAACTCGAAGTTGAACTCCCGTTACCGTAGATGGAAAATATAAGCCGAACAACTTCGGTGTCCATCGATATAGTCACTACATATGGATATAGCCCTTCACGAATATCTCATAAATAGAGCCGGGTCATAAGTCCGTTATACCCCTCTAAATATTTTATCTCTTAAGCACCATTGATTCTATAATGAACAATTAATTCATAACAATTATGATTATAATACTTTCTATTCGTATTAGGAAAGTTGAGCGCTCAAAATTGTTCAAGTCCCGAATCAACTCTTAAAAGAGATATTCTTCTACTTCTCAAAAGAATGAGTGAATTCCATATCTATGTAAAACGTTCCCAGCTACACACCAAACCATATCCCCAAAATACGTAGTTATTAGCAGGGACTGCTACACCAACCTCACCATAGTAAATCAAAGGACACAGCCTGACATGCAGGAGTTTGTAGTACACACATGATTAAGATTAATCCATATATGACCATCTAGTAGATAAAATAAATTTCTTGGGTTAACGGATTTAAAAGAAATTCATTATTATCTGAGTCCAGTCCTATATGATCATTTCATACAAGGTGCCTCCATTCCCATGTCACCACATGAACGAACTCGGATCAAGGTTGTCATACAAGTATAGAATGGACCGCAGCTATAAATAAACCACAAATAAAGTACCCACTATGTTTGCTCTCTATGGACAATTTAGATTATTAACTTCAGACTTAAATCCTCTTGTGCATCAAACATACATTAAGTCTGAAGGTACAAAGATAATCAAAGTAAATAAGACAATTGGACAATATTCAATTTAAATCAAACAACTTTGATAAATGAATAATGCGTTTATAATTATTACAGTAATCAATTCTGTTTTACAATATATGAAGCTCTAGGGCATAAAGCCCAACAATCTCCCACTTGAACTAGAGCAAATGGGACATGTCATGTAATCCTAAACTTTTTAGGTGACCTTCAAAAAATTTAGCCGATAAGGTCTTTGTAAACGGATCAGCCGGGTTGTCTGCAAATGGAATATGCGTGACAATAACATCTCCTCTCTGCTCTATCTCCGTGATAAGGTGATATTTTCTCTCAATATGCTTACTCCGCTTGTGGCTTCTTGGTTCCTTGGAATTCGCCATTGCTCCACTATTATCGCAATAAAGTGTGAGTAGTTTATCCATATCTGGAACAACTTCCAGATCTGCCAAGAATTTATGGAGCCAGACTGCTTCTTTAGCTGCTTCACAAGCTACTACATATTCAGCCTCTATGGTGGATATACCCCAACACATATGTGGTACAAATAAATAAAAATAAGGTTGTGGGAGCCCAATCACATCCCAGAACCATTCAACGACTCAAGATTGACTTGATTGCATCGAGGTGATCCGTTGTCTGCAAGACGTCAAAGGAAATCTTCTAGCTATTTAAGTCCAATGTGAACCTGAAAAATTAGCAAATAGCCGGGGCGTGAGCTATAAAGCTCAGTAAGTACTCACGTCTTATGTAAATATATCAAACGACAACAAAACTTAAATAGAAATCAGACATATGTAAATACACAAACTTATAAATCACATCCTTACTCGATGGCCGTTTACTTATGTTATACATGGATAATTTACTCACTGTACTGAACACAACACTATAGTAAACTTATCTGCTCGATTCCACACTATACTTCACATCTACGGAATTCTGACCTCTATTGTACACCAATCTAGAAGCATTCATCCACGTATATACATACTCTTTTTCCACACTGTAGCTATACTTTATATACTAACAACATCAGATTTTCTCCTAACCGGAACTAACTTATTATCTAGCAAAACACCCAAACATGTGGCTAAGTCCAACCCAAACCCGTGGTGGTTTAATGAGCTTAAACTATGGCTGGTTACTTCATATGGATTACGTAAGCTAAATCATAAGCATTAACTAACTATGAGCAGTAAAACTTTTACTGAAACACTGAGCTGAAGCCTCAGACCTCCATATAATATAAGATACTGACGCTTGATTCCATCCATTGGAATCCTCACAACTGCATTCTAAATATGGTAAATACCTAACACTAAACCTTTACATTAATATGACAAATCGATCATGTTTCTCAACATACAATTTATACAAGGCACATGCTAATAGCATACTGTTGGATAATTATGACCCATAGCGTCACTATTTGTAAAAGACATTGTGGTTTTTGTACAAATTAACTGTGTGACAATGGAAATTGCTATTTTATCATTTTGTAATTTGATTACTCGAATATATAAATGATAAAAGTCCTTATGATTAGTTCTGGATTAATAAGATATGAGACAATATCAATCCACAAAGGTTTAATCATTAAATATCTATAGTCGTAGTATTATCGAGACTTGACATCGATAATGCGAAATAGACTAGTATTGCACTTGTGCGTATTACGAAAGTGTAACATCATAGTTCTCATATATTTAAGTATTTGATACTTATGCAAGTGAGATAGGAGGTTGTGTTTACCGATGGTACGGGAACAGCTTCGCTCTGGATAGACCCCTCGGAAACCCATTGGTAGTATGACAATATGTCTATGGGAATCCGCTTCAGGGAAGGTGTATTTGGTCTTAACTTGAGACTTGCATCGCTAGTACTTGCGACAATCAATACACTTTGATTTTGGACGTCCGGAACTTTAACAGGTTCTGTGTACGCCTCTTCTGGGTTTATCAAGAATCGTAGTGTATTGGGTGTGATGTCAAGACAGATGTATCACTTCAGTCATATGGAGATGATGAACACGCAGGGATACATAACTGGTTCTCTATTATGTTGCAACTATCGGGATAATATGACAAAGTCATGATTATCCGATTATAGAGACTAGTTGCTTGTGATTCGATATACGCTTCGTACATGGCAGACACTATTCCAGCCCCAGGCCTTGCATGTGATATCAGATACTGGATCGCAATATGTAATACTACGTATACTACGCCTATTATAGATTATATTTTCCTTAAAGAATATCTCTGGAGAATTGGGTAGGCACGACGCTTTGCTAGAAGCTAACCATGTCTCGTAAATCGGTAAGAACATGGTACGAGGTACGCACGTGTTCGGATGGTCTGAAGACCAGATTTACTACCAATATATCCAAGGATCTCATGGGTTGCTTCCCAAAGATTCACCGATGACGTATGACTCGAACATAATTAATCTGGGATTAATTAGAAGAGAGAGAAAATTAATTTAGGATTAATTGAGGAAAGATTTTATCTGTGATAAAATTCTATTTGAAGAGAGAGAACAATTAATTCGAAATTAATCGATAAAATAATATATTCGATATATTAAACGAAATTAGATTTCATAACGGAATTAAAATTAGATTTTAATTCGGGGGAACGAATTAATTTGGAATTAATTCGCAAGCGACTTTAATAATAATTTTTTACGAGGCATGATTATTTAATTAAATTTGATTTAATTAAGTCACAACGGAAAATTCGTTAATTCTGAATTAACGAACCTGAGCCCGAAATGTGTTTGCGGGCCCACTCGGATTTTGAATTAAAGTGGGGCCCATAAGTCACATCAAGTCACATCACTAGTCAATCCTTTGCCTTTTTGGTGATGGAAGTTAGTAAAGAATTTGATGGTTGTTTATTCAACACTCAAGCTTGATTTGTGAGTGACTTTTACCAAACTTTGATTTTGGTATATGTCTTTTGATTTTGGAAAATCAAAAACAAGTCAACATATTATACAAAATCCCTATCTCTCTCCCAATTCTCTCACAAAATCGAAACCATCTCTCTCTCTCTTTATTCTCTCAATTGCCGAGAGTTACAAGAAGGAACAAGTGGAATTTTGTCGCAAAATCTCCATTGCTAGCACATCAAAGAATCATACAAAGGTGATAGGGAAACCTTTCCCAAGAGTTTGGAATCCTTTCTTAAAGCTTGGAGCTTGACACTCAACATTTGGAGAAGCTTGGAGCAACTTCAAAGGAAGCAAAATTTTTTGAACTCTACACCTACATCCAACCGATCTTTGTAAGTATATTTCCGCTATACTTCATTTCGTATTCACATGATTTTATGCTTTAAATGATCTTGGGATGATCTTAGAGACCCAACAATGGTATCATGAGCCTATTTAAGCATGAAATTGAATTAGGGTTCTTAATCTAAAATTTGGGTATTTTTGATTTGAGCATGATTTAATCAAATTGTTTGTTTGAGTATGCTTAGATAATGTTAACTTAGAGTTATGCATGATCAATTTTATGAAAAATTAATTGGATTAATTTTCCCCAAATTGTTAGGCTTGGCCGAATGTAAGCATGAACCCTAATGTCATGGTGATTTTGATTTTAGACCATTAGATGTGTTTAAAATGATTGGATAAATTGATTTGTGATTTAATTGGATTGAAATCAAAATTAATGAAGAAAAATCCATATTGCTGTGACATGTAGTATCATGTAATGAGTTGATTGTGTTTCAATTGTGTTGGACATGAATTGAATATAATAAAGCATGATTAATTATGTAAATTGGTATTTTGGAAATGTTAATTTAAATAATTAATTATGGCTATACACTTTAATTAATTAAATTGTGAAATTTGGAATATTAGAATTTAATTAATTTAGGCTTAATTTGGAATTGGGCTAAAATTGTTGTATTTTGGCCTAATGGGCTTGGTTGGGCCAAGTTGGTTTAGGACAATTAGATTGGATCCAAATTGGTCCTAAACCATTCCATTAAGTCCAATTATAATAAATGGGCCTTTAAATAATTAATTGGGCCTAATGGGCCAAAATTAATTTTATGGCAAATGGTGATTCCTTATTGGGCTTTGGTTGCCAAATTCCATGCCTTAATAAATTAATTGAAAGCCCATTGGACTTTAATTACATTGACATTGGATGTTAATTGGGCTTTGAGACCCATTAAGATTAGATTTAGAATATAAGTCGTAAAAGACACATTAAAAGTGTAATTATTTAATTTGGAATTGAATAAAGAATTAGTATTGAATACAAAATAAATTGGATTTAAAATTGTAGTTCGATATAATTCAAGAATACGCACTTGGAGTACTTATTCTTAAACGAGTTGGACTCGCGCAAATCAAATCGTTGTTTGAATATTGGATGATCACTTAATTCAAAAGATTAATTAATTGGATTAGATTGATTGAATAACATGGTTTGTGTGAATACATGGATGTATTGTATGAATAATGTATATCGGATGGATATTAGATGGGTGAAGGCAATTTTGGAAATTGTTGTAATAAATTTAGAATTTATTAAATTGGACCTGCGTGTCCAGCCTTTGTCTCTCGATTCTTTGTAATTCTCTTCTCACCAATTCCCCTTAATGTAATGAGGTTTTTTTTATTGTATTATGTAATTGGGTAGAAGTTAGAATAGTGCTAGCCGGGGAGAGGAAATTGAGTAATTTGTTCTAGGAATAATTTGTGAGATATCCATCCGCATATCATTATTAATTTATTTATCGCGCCTTATTATGCTTTTAGAATGCATGCTTAAGGGTGTATGATGAGACCTAATCAAAGATAATTAATTGGTTACCAATTACGCGAAAAACCCTCAACAAATATTAAGCGTTTTCCTTCCATTAAGTGATTCATTCTTAAGATCCAAGATTGGCATTGGTTTGTTGGCCAAAGTCAAGACCTTTGTCCATCGCGCGGATGTATTTGAATCATGAAGGCTTTGTTCCATATCGTATGTCTTGCCAAGTTGTGATTTGTTGACCAAAGTCAAGATCACTTCTTGTTCATCGACATCGATTATGAAGCTTTCCAAAGTCAATGGGTCCCGCTTAACTGGAATCATTAATCTTGTTGAGCCAAAGCCAAGGCTTAGTTGATTCAGAGGAAAAGTTAGGAAAAATATATTGGATATATTGATATATATATATATTGTATATATGTTTCGGACTTGGAGGTCCACCTACCGGATCTAGGAATTGGATGAGATCCAATTGATCTTAGAGATCTACCTAGTTAAATATCATACATCTTGTTGGCCAAAGTCAAGGTTGTGTGTTATTTAACGGGATTCTAGCCCACTAGGAAACTAGGTTTCCATAGTACTCAACAGAGGGTTAGAGGCTCGCCGAAAAATAGTGGGGGGCCAGTATTGAATTTGCAATTTCATTCAAATACTTGACATTACGCACTTTCAAATTATTTCGTCAATTATATATTTATTAGTTGGACTAATATTTTATTATTTTTCTTGTAACAGTTGGACTGTACCCAAATATCGTTAATTGAATAGTTTGACTATTGCAATTAAGATGACTGGAAAGATCAGGGTTAGAGACATTATCATGGGCGAAAATGTCTTTAATGGCGCGAACTTTCCTGATTGGGATATGAACCTCAGGATTGTCCTGGGGGCTGAGAGGATGCTCTATACGATAGAGAGACCTCTCGGGCCTAAGCCCGGAAATGAGTAGCCGCTTGAGCTTGAGCTTTGGATGACTCATAGCGATGACAACTCAACTGCTCAATCCGTCATGCTCGTTGCGATGACCCCTCAATTTCGTCACCAAAACAAGGGATTGGATCTCTATACTATGATGGCCAAATTGAAGGATCTTCATCGATCTAACCTTAGATCATAAAGATATGAATTGCAGAAGAATCTCTTTTGCTCACGAATGTCAGATGGTACATCTGTTGGGCACCATGTGTCACAGATGATTGCTGACATTGAACAGCTGGGTCAGCTAGGCATAACCTTTGAGGCTGAGACTTCTATAGATTTGATCTTGCTGTCTCTTCCTGACAGCTGGAGCGGGTTCATCATGAACTACAATATGATGAACCAAGACTATACTCTTGGAGAGCTGATGGCAATGCTGCGTGAAGCAGAAAAAGAGCTATTTAAGGGCAAAAAGTGCGAGGCGCACTTCACTTCAACATCTCAGTCTCCCAAGGATTGGATGAAGGCAACTGGAGGTGTAAAGAAGAAGAATAAGAAGAATGGCAAGGCCAAATTGTCAAAGTCTTATGGGAAGGCTAAGGACAAATCCCAAGATGTATGCTTGCAGTATGGCAAATGGGGTCACTGGAAGCGTGACTGCCGTGAGTACAAGGCGCACATGAAAGAAATCAAAGCGGGCAAGGCACCGGCTTCAGGTATGTTTGTTATAGAAATAAACATGTCTAATTCTAGTTTTAAAAATTTGATTTTTGATTCTGGTTGTGGTACTCATAAATGTACTGATGTGCATGATCTACGGATTAGCAGGAGACTGGCCTCAGGAGAGATTGACCTCCGTGTTGGAAATGGGACTAGAGTCACCGTTTTGGCCGTTGGGACTTATATTTTGGAACTGCCCTCGGGGCATGTACTTAATCTTTCAGACTGTTATTATGTACCTAGTTTGACTATGAATATTATATATGTATCTTTATTAGCCCAATGTGGCTATACTTTTGTTTTTAGAAACACTGGGTGTTTTATGTATAAAAATGATATGGTGATATGCAGTGCTGATGTGAATAATGGTCTTTATATTTTGAATATAAATCAATCTCAAACATATAATGTAACAAACAAAAGGCTTAAACTAAGTAACAAAGATGAAACTTATATGTGGCATTATCGTCTAGGACACTAACAAGACTCACATATCCACACTTTTGAAGGGTGGGTACTTGGATGGATTTGATCCAAATTCATATGACGTCTGTGAATCTTGTTTATTAGGCAAAATGCCTAAAATACCTTTTAGCGGTAAATGTGCACGTGCAACCGAACTATTAGCCCTTGTTCATAGTGACGTATGTGGGCCCATGTCTAGCCAGACTAGAGGTGGATATGAATACTTCGTAACATTTACGGATGATACATCACGTTATGGTTATGTGTATCTTATGAGACACAAGTCGGAAACCCTTGAGAAATTCAAAGAGTTTCGACACGAAATAGAAAAACAGACCGGTAAAAGTATTAAAACATTACCGTCGGACCATGGTGGAGAATACTTGAGCAATGAGTTTCTTGATTACTTGAAAGAGTATGGTATTCTTTCACAGTGGACTCCTCCCAGAACACCGCAATTAAACGGTGTGTCCGAAAGGAGAAACCAAACTTTGTTAGACATGGTAATGTCGATGATTAGTCGCACAGAGCTACCTATTTCCTTCTGGGGATATGCATTGAGCAGTGCAATACTTATTTTGAATAAGGTTCCGTCAAAGTCTGTTCAACAGACTCCGTATGAGATATGGACAGGAAAGAAATCGGGTTTCTCATTCCTGAAGATTTGGGGTTGCTGGGCATACGTTAAACATTTGGATGGTACCAAACTTGAACCCAAATCGGATAAATGCCTATTTGTAGGTTATCATAGGGAAACCAAAGGATATTACTTCTACAACCCAGAAGAGAACAAAGGATATTGCTCTACATGCGGTTTTCCTTGAGAAGGAGTTCCTAAATGCAGTGGTTAGTGGGAGGAAAGTAGAACTCGATGAAAATCAGAGTGATACTATTCATGGCACAAAATCTTTAACGGAACACGAACAGTTCATCAGGGATGAGACTGTACCACAATCTTCGAATACATAAGAACCGCGTAGACGGAGAGAATCATAAATCAACGTGAGAGGTATAGGTTTCTGATCTCACCTCATGTGGATATTAATCTTATTGAGGAAGATGAACCGACTACGCATGAGGAAGCGATACAAGGTATCGACTCTGGCATGATGCCATGAAATCCGAAATGGATTCCATGTACACCAACAATGTTTGGACACTGGTTAATGCACCAGAAGGCGTAAAGACTATTGGTTGCAAGTGGGTCTTCAAGAGGAAGACCGACATGGATCGCAACATACAAACATACAAAGCTAGGCTTGTAGCGAAGGGGTATCGTAAACGACATGGTGTCGATTACGAAGAAACTTTTTCATCTGTTGCCATGATTAAATCCATTCGGATTGTGCTTGCTATTGCTGCATATTTCGATTACGAGATATGGCAGATGGACGTCAAAACCACTTTCCTTAACGGAAACCTTTTTGAGGATATTTATATGCAATAGCCTGATGGTTTTGTCGTACCAAAACATACAGACAAGGTTTGCAAGTTAAATCGATCCATTTATGGATTGAAGCAAGCATCGCGTTCTTAGAACCAACGTTTTGATGAGATCATAAAAGAATATGGTTTCGTTCAAAACGAGAATGATCCTTGTGTATATAAGAAGGTTAGTGGGAGCGCACTGACATTCATTGTCCTTTACATTGATGATGTATTGCTTATTGGTAATGACATTCCCATGATACAATCGGTGAAAACTTGGCTTTCATTAAAATTTTCCATGAAAGATCTGGGAGAAGCAGCCTTTATTCTGGGAATAAAGATCTACCGGGATAGATCTAGAAAGCTGCTTGGACTCTCCCAGAGTACGTACATTGACAAAGTGTTGAAGAGATTCAACATGGAACAGTCTAAGAGGGGACTGTTGCCAGTGTCATATGGCGTCACTATATCTAAGGACATGTGTCCCAAAAATCAAGATGAGAGAAACAACATGAGTCGGATATTCCGTTCACTTTGGCAGTCAGATCGTTCATGTATGCCATGATATGTACGCGACCTGATGTCTCATATGCTTTGAGCATCTGTAGTCGCTATCAGGCCGATCCAGGTGATGGTCACTGGATGGCGGTTAAGAACATCCTTAAGTATCTTAGACGAACAAATGATGCTTTCTTAATCTACAGAGATGGAGAACTTGAGGTAACTGGGTTTACCGATGCAAGTTTCCAAACCGATAAAGACGACTGTAAGTCACAATCTGGGTGCATATTTTGTTTGAACAACGGAGCAGTAAGCTGGAAATCTTCCAAGAAAAAGATTGTTGCCGATTCAACAACAAAAACAGAATATATTACTGCAGCTGAAGTAGCAAAAGAGGCAGTTTGGATCCGTAAATTCTTAATTGGATTAGAAGTAGTTCCATTAGCAGCTGAGTCCGTTCTATTGTATTGTGACTATAACGGGGCTATAGCACAGGCTAAGGAACCATGGTCTGATCAACGATCCAAACATGTTCTTCGACATTTCCATTTGATTCGTAAGATCATATATCGTGGCGATGTGAAGATCAAGAAGGTCGCATAAGAGGACAACATTGCAGATCCGCTGACGAAAGTTATTCCTCAGCAAAAGTTTGAGCGACATGTACATAGTTCAGGTGTTAGATGCTTGAGTGACTGGCTATAGGCCAAGTGGAAGATTGTTGGACAATTATGACCCATAGTGTCACTATTTGTAAAAGACATTGTGGTTTTTGTACAAATTAACTGTGTGACAATGGAAATTGCTATTTTATCATTTTGTAATTTGATTACTCGAATATATAAATGATAAAAGTCCTTATGATTAGTTCCGGATTAATAAGATATGAGACAATATCAATCCATAAAGGTTTAATCATTAAATATCCGTAGTCGTAGTATTATCGAGACTGGACATCCATAATGCGGAATAGACTAGTATTGCACTTGTGCGTGTTATGGAAGCGTAACATCGTAGTTCTCATATATTTAAGTATTGGATACTTATGCAAGTGTGATATGAGGTTATGTTTACCGATGGTAGGGGGAGATCTTCGCTCTGGATAGACCCCTCGGAATCCCATTGGTAGTATGACTATGTGTCTATGTGAATACGCTTCAGGGTAGGTGTATTTGGTCTTAACCTGAGACTTGCATCGCTAGTACTTACGACAATCAATACGCTTTGGTTTTGGACGTCCGGGACTTTATAGGTTTTGTGTATGCCTTTTCTGGGTTCATTGAGAATCATAGTGTATTGGGTGTGATGTCAAGACGGAAGTATCACTTCAGTCATATGGAGATGATGATCACGCAGGAATACAGAACTGGTTCTCTATTATGTTGCAACTATCAGGATAATATGACAAGGTCATGATTATCCGATTATAGAGACTAGTTGCTTGTGATCCGATATATGCTTCGTACGTGGCAGACACTATTCCAGCCCCAGGCCTTGCATATGACATCAGATACTGGATCGCAATACGCAATACTACGTATACTACGTCTGTTATAGATTATATATTCCTTAAAGAATATTTTTGGAGAATTGGATAGGCACGGCGCTTTTCTAGAAGCCAACCATATCTCGTAAATCGGTAAGAACGTGGTACGAGGTATGCACGTGTTTGGATGGTCCGACGACCGAATTTACTGCCAACATATCCATGGATCTCATGGGTCGCTTCCTGAAGATTCACCGATGACGTATGAATCGAACATAATTAATCTGAGATTAATTAGAAGAGAGAGAAAATTAATTTAGGATTAATTGCGGAAAGATTTTATCTGGGGTAAAATTCTATTTAAAGAGAGAGAACGATTAATTCGTAATTAATCGATAAAATAATATATTCGATATATTAAATGAAATTGGATTTCATAACGGAATTAAAATTAGATTTTAATTCGGGCGAACGAATTAATTTGGAATTAATTCGCAAGCGACTTTAATAATAATTTTGCGAGGCATGATTATTTAATTAAATTTGATTTAATTAAGTCGCAACGGAAAATTCGTTAATTTGAAATTAACGAACCCGAGCCCGGAATGTGTTTGCGGGCCCACTCAGATTTGAATTAAAGTGGGGCCCACAAGTCACATCAAGTCAGATCACTAGTCAATCCTTTGCCTTTTTGGTGATGGAAGTTAGTGAAGAATTTGATGGTTGCTTGTTCAACACTCAAGCATGATTTGTGAGTGAATTTTACCAAACTTTGATTTTGGTATATGTCTTTTGATTTTGGAAAATTAAAAACAAGTCAACATATTACACAAAATCCCTCTCTCTCTCCCAATTCTCTCACAAAACCGAAACTCTCTCTCTCTCTCTATTCTCTCAATTGTCGAGAGTTACAAGAAGGAACAATGGAATTTTGTTGCAAAATCTCCATTGCTAGCACATCAAAGAATCATACAAATGTGATAGGGAAACATTTCCCAAGAGTTTGGAATCCTTTCTTAAAGCTTGGAGCTTGACGCTCAACATTGGAGAAGCTTGGAGCAACTTCAAAGGAAGCAAGAAATTTTGAACTCTACACCTACATCCAACCGATCTTTGTAAGTATATTTCCGCTATACTTCATCATAATGCACATATTCAAATACTAGTGTATCATCATAATTAACCTATGCCCTCTGAACCTTTCTGGAATTACTCAAATACTAGTGTATCATCATAATTAACCTATATCCTTAATTACGTTCACCAAAGCACAAATACGTGTGAAACCCGATTTTACCGAAAACTCACTTTACTTATCGGATCGATCGAATTAGCTCTGATTTCTCTCGGATTCTACCAAATGCACATATTCAATATACTAACGCTCAGATAACTTAATTTATATCATTATGTTACTCTATGAAGCTATTGGATACATCCGAACATTTAATATAACTTGAAATTTACGGATTTTTACCGGGACGTCTTACCGAGATTTCGAGGCCGTACACGGACTCCAAACGATCCCACGAACGTGCTGGAATTGATGGAATTCCGATCAGAGTTATTATTCATTTGATGTTTCTGTTCACTGTCGATTATTCTCCTCGTTTTGCATGCAACTGAGCGTGGATCGGAAAAATCATCATCGCCATCTTGTAGTGCTCTCCGAGAGCTTTGATTTGGCGGGTGGCTCGGGTTGTGAAATGAAGCGAGGAGCCGGGATTGAAAAATCCATTTTCGTGACTTTCTCCCTATTTTTCTCGCCGCTCAGGTCGCCTAATAGGGAATCACCGACCACCACGTGGCCGACCTGGTCGAGACGAAGCCGGCGGTGCTGGAGTGCACCGCCGGAGGTGGCCGGCCGGCCATGCACCGGCCATACCTTCCTTTCTCTCTCTTTTCCCTCTCTCTCGTATTTCTTCTCAGTTTTCTTCTTCTTCTTTTTTGTAATGATGAACAGTAAAATATAGTGTCATTCTTCCAGAAAATACTGAATTGCCCACACTTAGAAGGGTAATTTCGGTAATCAGCTATTTTAAAGCCCTTCTGATGTGATTTTCGAAAAGTGTTCAACACGAACATTGTTCCTCTCGGTAAAAATGAGTCTGAAAGTTCAAGAATCAAAACAGGTGGAGTTCATTTGCAATTTTTATAGCCGAAACAAGATACTTTTATGTGTATAAGGATAAAATCAGAGATCGCGTAACCGGTTCTCGAAACCACGCATTTTCCATTGCGACGAATCTTCACTCTAAAATATTCCCATCTAATTTCTAACACAAGAAATCTAATTTTATAATATCAATCAGTTCCAAATTCCAAACTTCAATTCAGAAAGTTTCTAGAACTGTTTCGAAAATATTCGGGATATTACATTGGGTCAGGAACCAGTGGTACCACGAACAAAGCCGTGAGGGTGTAGGGTTTGGACTTGAGATCCATCTTTATTGTGAAGCCCAAATTGGGCAATACTTTGTTAGTGAGTCTAATTGTGAAACATGGCCTTGTATGGCATCATGCTTTCAGGCTTATTGTTGAAATGCTTGAGACACTCTCATCTTTTTGACCTCTGTATATGGCGTTGTACTTAGATCTTTTTGGCATTTTGAATTTCGGGAGGAAATTCTTCTAAGGAGGGAAAAATGTAATAACCCAAATTTTTAGTAGGGGTATTGTTGTCTTTTCCTTAAAAATCTTTGGTCAAATTCTGAATTTTTATTTTAGGGGTCAATTGATACAAGTTTCATTAGTTTGCTTCAATTTTTTTGACCCAAAATCCAGAGGTTCCTTTGATATTTTCCAGCCAACTATAAGAACTTATTTTTTTCTCTCTCTCCCAACGTTGTCGCCTCTTCTCATTATTTTTTTCTTTTTTCTACTTTCTTCTCCTTTTTGCGTGTATGGTGGAGAGAGATCCGGCAAGTGCAGCCATTTTCCAGCCATCGGAGCTGGGAGTATTTTAGTAGTGGTGGTGTCACCATGGTGACTGTTTTCGGCGAAAGGATAGCTTGAAATTCTGATAGTTTTTGGATGATTTACGACAAATCGGAGCTCCATTGGATGAGTGAACACCGCTATTAGATTCAGGACGATGGCGCGCATCTACTGGTGGCAGCGGCGTGTCAGTACATTGGCGCGTAGGCTCCATACATCGATGTGTCTGTGTATAATCTGGTGTGTGACGTCCCCGATATATTGGTTCGACCTTTTCTTACGACAATGGTCTCGAACTTAAGTCTTCGTGTTTTTGTCGTATTTCAAATACGTGTTTTTTACTGATTTTGGATTATTTATTTTGATATTTGAATTTTGAGTTTTAAATTGTTATTTTCAGATTGTGGCATTGGATTTGAAGTGTGATTGGGTGGTTGTTGTAGGCCCCATATGAGCATTTATGGTTCTGGATTGTAAATGGAAAGTCCGAGATTTAAACAGAACCATGCCGATTTTCCGTTAGATTTGTGTAGGAGTTTTATTTGGTGCGTTTTACATCTCAGGTTTTGAGATGTCGCTTTTAGGTGATATTTAGGCAGTCACCGATCAGCGAGACCTGCATGCCTCGTAGAGCATGTCGAGTGAGCCTGAATAGAGTTTAGTAGCTGTCAACGGAATAGTCTGAGCGCGTTTAACATTATTGTGAGATCGGTTTCACTTTCGAGCGTGGGGTTGAGGTAGGGATTCAATACTCATCTTAATTGTGGTTTTAAATTATATATATGTATATCATTATATTATGCCTATGAAAATGATATGAAAAGTATTTTAACATTAGCCATATCTTATAAAAATGTGAAATGGCGCGTTAGATGACATGACACGATCATAATGAGTTTTATTATTTTATTTTTATAAATATATACACGGTAGTATAAATGTAAATTGGATTGGACTTGGATCAGTAAAAATATTAAAATTAGATATATTAAGATTGGCATATGTGGAGCCCCGTTATGGCGCACATCTTAGTTATTATTTAGCCCATT
Source organism: Zanthoxylum bungeanum (assembly GCA_019454045.1). Lineage (NCBI taxonomy): Eukaryota > Viridiplantae > Streptophyta > Magnoliopsida > Sapindales > Rutaceae > Zanthoxylum > Zanthoxylum bungeanum. Next base: position 141,661 of record SKCR01037530.1, read on the forward strand.
GTGGCATTTACTTGTGTGGAGTCTTGTTTTGGCCCACATTATAACTATTAATGATGCAGTTATGTGAGCATATGCAGGGGCGACAACCGAATCCTGATACGTAAGGTCATGCATGTGAGACGTCCTTATCCTGATCGATGCATAAATATTTCTCAAAATTTATTAATTTTTCATGATTTATAGTCTATAGTTCTTGACGTACAATTACAATTCATGATTTTCAGTTACAGTTTGCAGTCATGTGTCATAGTTTTCAACTGTAGTTTGTAGCCACATGTAATGATTTACAGTTACAATTCATGATTTTCAGTTACAGTTTATGATTTACAAGTACAATTCATGACTTACATGTTTCAGTTCCTGATTTACAATTGTGTTTCATGATTTATCAATGTAGTTCATGGTTTAAGGTTGTGAGCTACATGTTACTGTATAATTATGAATTTTAGTTTCAATTTATGAGTTACAAATCACGTATCATTATTTACATGTCATGAATTCAATAATGTGTCATGATTTACATGTCATTAATTACAGTTCAATGTCACGATCTACAGTATACGTTTCATAAACTATAGCCTACATTTCATAAATTACATGCCACTATGTATAGCTTACATGTCACGTTTTATAGTTTACATGTCATGATTAACGATCACAGTTCATAATTTACAGTTACAGTTCATGATGTACAAATATATTTCATATATTATAGCTCATGTTTCATTTTTTATAAGATATATTCCATGTAACGTATAAGTTTAGTATACTTATCGATGTTTCATGAACTCAGAAATTTCATATCCAAGTACATGTCAAATATGAATTTTCATAATTATGATTTGTATCTAAATTTTTCATTTAGAAGTATAAATTTTTAAGAGAATGAGACAATGAAGATCAAGCAGTTTTACATGTTAAGTTATTTTATGTTTTAATTTTCAGAATTCACTCACTAGGTCATTTACGAGATGTACACCCCAACTAATCAGGTTTTGTGCTGCAGGATTCTGATAGTGTAGAAGACAAGCTCTAGAAAAGATGGATACCAGCTGCAGTCATTAGGAATATGATATCATGTGTTCACATTTTAAACTTTTATCATGATTGGCATGAGGCCGAATGATATTTATGTGTATAGATCATATTGAATAAAGTTGACTTTATGTAACTCGTGTGCATTATATATCATATCAACTTGTTTTAAGAATTAGATAGTTCATTCATAGGTCACGTTATGTAATACATATTCATCTAAGTGGCTTATGGAGATGGTGACATTGTTTCCTGCAAGTCATGTCCTAGATATATTGGGATGTAATAAAGTTGGTATTTGAGCACAGTTTATATGTTAATGACTGCAATTATTTCATTGGCTCCAAGTTAGTCATCTATTCCATGTAGTTAGAATTCCTTACAAGTGTTTAGTTGCCTAATTCAGGTTTAGATTCAAGGACGAATCATATTTAGGGGGAGAAAGTAACACCCCGGTTATCATGATGTGTCATCATGGTTATTATGTTCATGCATGAAATATTATTATGCATATAATCAAATATTAGTGGGTTTGTTATCCGTGTAACTCTTACTGAGAGCTCGAAATAATTTCTCAGTTTCAGCACTCATTTTAATTTAACAACACTCATGAATAAAACTCAGTATTTTTGTGATATCTTGATCTAGAAATATCATTTTTCAGTGATTTAAGTGCCTTTGGAAATCTTAGACACATAGCAGTAACTTTCATGCTAATAATTTTCCTTAATTTCATGTGTAACTAAGTCATATTTTGGACTTAACTACCCAATGCACTATGATGAAAATAGCAACAAGTTAGCATGTGACTTTTACATTTAATGTTATTTTATTAATAAATATCAAGGTAACAGATTATGGCCCATATTACTTGAACTCGTTTTCCTTCTCTTTCTCATCACTCATAACCAAAAAGCCTTCTTCTTCTTCATAATTTTGCTTCATTTCACATCCCTTATGCAAACATGAAATATTTGTGGTTTCTTTGTAATTTCAAGTGTCAATTGAAGCATTCAAGTCTCTCAATCTTACTTTTGTAGATTTCAAATAATTAAAGCATGATTTCTAGGGTTTATTAATTGAATCCATAGAAACCCAATCATGATTCAAGTTCATTTTTGCATATTACAGTCAAGATTAGTCTTGATCATGTCAGATTGGTGTTAATTATGATAAATTTTGCAATGATTGAAATGAATTGGAAACCTAACTTTGAGCCTTATATTGCTATGAATCTAGGGTATTGGTGATGTTTGGGTGAATCCTTTTGTTAGTTGTAGTGATGTTGTAAATGGTGATGGTTTTTGCCAAAAATGTTGGCACTTGAAGATGGAATTTATAAGCAGACATGAAATCAAGTTTGCATCATGATGCAGCACCAATCGAGACATTTTATCTCAAAACTTTCCTTCGGCGCGTTGCAACAGAATATTGGTTGCGGCTATATGTGAGCAGCTCTCGTTGGCATCGCGATGCGTATGGCCCTACGTCCCGACGCATCACCAATTTCAGGATATGTTTCAACTGGCTTTACATCATATCTCGAAGTTTCCATGTTAAAAGGGCACATGCATCATTCATGTGCATGTTTAGGATCATAAATTCTCAAGTATACTAACCATATTTGAACTTATACTTTATAGATTCTACGAAAGAAAACACATCCAGTTCAATCCGACATTACGGGTAGTAGGACTGGAAATATGTTTTGTGAGTGGTTAATATACTATTTATGTTTTTGAACTATAAGTGTTTTACAAATTTAGTTTAAGTTTACTTGAATATTAAAAATTTTAATTCACTCAAGTACATATTGATATGTTATGTTTTTAATGCTAAGTACATATTAATTCACTCAAGAATTTATAGCAGCATAATTAAGTTTTCGAGTTATTTCATTTTATGCTATATTTTTAGTTTATATATTATAATTTATGATCGACGTGTCATGATTTACAAGTCACCTTTCATGGGTAAGGTTTATGTTTTCAGTCTACAGTCTATGTTTACAGTTTATGTTTTCCACGTGTCATATTTACAGCTTATGTGACATGTTTACAGTTTTTATTTTACAATTTACATTTCATGCTTTACGATCTATAGTTCATGATTATATTTTTAACTCCTAACTACAGTTTTCAGTTCACTATTTACATGTTTTCAATTCATGTTTACAGTTCATGCATACAATCATCAGTTTATGATTTACATGATTTTAGTTTACATTTCATTTCATGATTTATGCTTTCCGATGTTATGATTATAGTTCACGTGTCAGTTCCTAATTTATGTTTTCATATGTTATGAAATAGTTTATAGTTCAGAATTTACATGTTTATATTTTTTATTTTATGATTCAGAATGATTTCGATCTTAGTTAACCATGCATGAAATTATTTTCAAGCACTAGTAGAGTGATGTTCCCTCAGGTATAGCTACTCGTGTATGCTCAATTTCAGCTTACTTAATGGTTTTATGGAAACCCTCTTAGGCTATTTCATGTTTACATTCAACATCCCCTCCTTATGCAGTGCTAGGTCCTGCTAAGTATGTTTCATGCCCCCAGGTTACAATACTAGTAATGTTTTTTTATGACAGCTTTTATCAATACATGTTATATACATTCTCATGACTTTTAAGATATGTAAGCGTACTGGGGGGTGACAGCCGAATCCTGATACGTAAGGTGATGCGGTAGATGTAGGATTCTCTAAGGTCCAAGGATCATTATCAAGCAATGAAAATAAGTGAATACAACAAATGAGAATGGCGGAATCATACTCACAATGAACGGATTGGATGCTACGGTGAAGAACAAAAACGTTCTGCCTCCTCCAAGAAGTCATTCGGCAGTGGGCTGTGTGGTCCTCCAAGAAATTCGGCCATAGTCCTCCATTGAAGTCTCCAAGCTCCAAGCTTCCAAAATGGATTCCAAGCTCACGAAATCACTGCCCTATCACCTTGGTATGTCTCCTAGAGTGTGCTAGCACCTTTGATTTTGCCACAAAATCAGTCTATTCCTTCTCCATCACTCACGGTTTTGAACCAGTGAAGAGGAAAGAAAAAAAAAATCCAAAATGCCGAGAGAGAGAAGAAGTGTAAATGAGAGAGAGAGATGTGTTGTAATGTTAATTGATTTCCAAAAACAAAAAACATATACCAAACATTTAAAAATTATTAAAATGTTAATCATGCCATCACACTTGAGTGTATAACACTCCACCATCAACTCACATCACTCATTCAAATTGTCACATCACTCAAAGTGACATGTGATTTGATGCTTGATGTGACTAATGATTTGACGCTTGATTTGACTTGCATGCCGCACTCGAATTTGAAATACGAATGCGCTCATAAACAATCCCGGGCCCCGGTTTTCTAATTCCAAATTAACGGATTTTCCGTTGCGACGTAATTAAATGATTATGCCTAGCGAAATCATTATTCACGTTGCTAACAAATTAATTCTAAATTAACTCGTTCACCTGAATTAAAATCTAATTTTAATTCTGCGTCGAAATCCAATTTCGTATAATATATCAAATATATTATTTTATCGATTAATTCCAAATTAATCGTTCTCTCTCTTTTAATGATATTTTATCCCAGATAAAATATCTCCGCAATTAATCCCAGATTAATTTTCTCTCTCATCAGTAACTAATCTCATATTAATAAAGTGCGAGTCATATGTCATCGGTGAATCTTCGGGAAGCGACCCATGAGATCTCCAGATATGTTGGCAGTAAATCGGGTCATCGGAGTATCCGAACACGTAAGTACCTAGTACTACGTTTGTACCGATTTACAAGACAAGGTTGGCTTCTTGCAAAGCGCCATGCTTACCCAATTCTCTAGAAACATGCTTACAGGAATAAGCGATCTATATCAGGCGTAGTATACGTAGTATTGTGTATCTCGATCTAGTATCAGATGATCACGTGCTAGGCCTGAGGCTGGAATTGTGTCTGCCCCGTACGAAGCACATGTCGGATGTCTGGTAACTAGTCTCTATAATCGGATATACATGACCTTGTCATAATATCCCGATAGCTGCAGCATTTAAGAGAACAAGTTCCGTATCCTACGTGACCATCATCCCCACTATAACTGGAGTGATACTTCCGTCTTGACATCACACCCTACACACTACGATTCTCGATATACCTAGAAGAGGCGTACACAGAAACCGATTAAAGCCCTGGACGACCAAAACCAAAGTATATTGATTATCGCAAGTATTAGCGGTGCAAGTCTCAGGTTAAGACCAAATACACCTACCCTGATTTCGGACTTCCATTGACACATAGTCATACTACCAATGGAATTTCGAGGGGGTCTATCCAGAGCGAAGCTGTTTCCCATACCATCGGTAAAACACAACCTCATATTACACTTGCATGAGTATCATATACCCATATATATGAGAACTATGTCGTTGTGCCCTCAGAACGCGCACAAGTGTAATACTCTTCTTTTACGCATTTATCGATGTCCAATCTCGACAATGCTCTGACTAGGGATATTTAATGATTTATCCTTCGTGGACTGATACTGTCTCATACCATTCTCAATCCAGGAACAAATCATAGGGACCTCCTATCATTTATATATCTTGGTGATCTAATTACAAATGGTAAGAGAGCAATCTCCTTTGTCACATAGTTAATTTGTACAACAACACCATGATCTGTACAAATAGTGACGCTATGGGTCATAATTGTCCAACAATCTCCCACTTGGCCTATAGCCAGTCACTCGAGTGCCTGACACCCGAACTATGTACGGTTCTCTCAAACTGCTGAGGAAATGCTTTCGTCAGCGGATTTGCATGATTATCATCTGATGCGATTTATTCGATCATCATATCGACACGATGTATAATCCGAACGAATCAGATAAATATCGAAGTATATATCTGGATCGTTGATGAGACCATTAATTCTTTAGCCTGTGCTGACGCCTAGCTCAGCTGCTAACAGAATTATATCGAATCTAATTAGATTTGTTGTCGACCCAAATGGCTTCTATTGCTGCCTCAGCTACAATAATATTCCGCATTTGTTGTTTATACGGTAAAAGTATCTTGCTTGGAAGATTTCCAGCTCACTGTTCCGTTATTCAAACTTTGTATAGTACCGTTTGTGACTTATAGTCGCTTTATCGGTTTAGGAAACTTGCAGTAGTGATCACAGTCACTTCAAGTTCTCCATCTCCATAGTTTAAGACAGCATCCTTAGTTCTTTAAGATACTAACGGATGTTCTTTACATCAATCCAGTGACTATCATTTGGATTGGCCTGTTTGTGAATCCATATGCTCAAAGCATATGAGACACCAGGTCGCGTACATTTTTCAATGTACGATTTCTCGGAGAGTTTTCTTGAAAGCCAAGCTTTCACCGATTATTATTATGGAAATATCATTTCCAAGAAATGATGTATTATCATTATTTTATAGGACAGCCACTGTCAGTACGCTCCCACTAATCCTCTTATATACACAAGAATCATTTTCGTTTTGAATTAAATCATAAACTATTATGATTACATCAAAACGATAATTCCAAGAACCTAATGCTTGCTTCAATCAAACATGGATCGAATAACCTGCAAACCTTGTTTACTTGTTATGGTACGACAAAACCGACAGGATGTTGTAAACATCCTCCAAAATGTTTCCTTTTCAGGAAAGCAATTTTCCCGTAAAGCTGTCATATTTCATAAATGAAACATGCAGCTTTAGCAAGCATTATCCAAATGGATTTACCGTGGCAACATGTAAAAGGTTGAATCGTAATCAACACAATGTTGATAACGATACCTTTCCGCTACAAGCCTAGCTTAGTAAGTTGGTATGTTGCCTTCCATGTATGTCTTTCTTGAAAACTTATAGTACCAATAGGCACAATGCCTTGCGGTACATCAACTAGTTCTAAACTAAGTTGATTTACATGGAATCCATTTCGGATTCATGACACTTTGTCATAATAGGGAGTCGATACCTTGTATCACTTCCTCATACGTAGTTAGTTGGTATACCTCAATAAGATAGACATCTTTATGAGGTGAGATCAGAAACTCATACCCCAGGTTGTTTTCTGACTCTCTCCGACATACGCGGTTCTTGTGTATTCGAAGATTATGGTATAGTTTCATCCTAGATGAACTATTTATGTTCCATTAGGATCTGTGCCTGTAATAGTATTACTCCGATTTTCATCAAGTTTTACTATCCTCCCACTTACCACTGCATATCTGTATTCCACTTAGGAAAACCGCATGGTGAGCAACAATTACATTGTTCTCTCGTGAGTTTGTATAAGTACTATACTTTGGTATCCCTAGGATAACCTACAATTGGCACTTATCCAATTTGGGTTCTAGTTTGGTATCATCCAAACATATGCCCAGCATACCCAAATTATCAGGAATGAGAAACCCGATTTCTTTCCTATTCATATATAATAATATATAACAGATATTTATGGAACCTTATTCAAAATAAGTTATTTCACTTTTTATGCGTATCCATTGGAGGAAATGGTAGCTCAGAGCGACTCATGATTAACCTTATCATGTCCAACAAAATTCGGTTACTCAGTTCTGACACACTGTCAAACTGACGTGTTCCGGGAGGAGTCCTCATTTGAAAGAATACTTTACTCTTTCAAGTATATAAGAAACTTATTGCTTAAGTATTTTCCATTACGGTCTTACCGTGACGGTCTAATACTTTAGCCGATCTGTTTGTCTATTTCGTGTCGAAAACTTTAAAAGTTTCCGATTTGTGTTTCGAAGAAACACATAACCATAACGCGATGCCACATCCGTAAAGGTCACGAAATATTCATATCCACATCTAGCCTAGCTAGATATGGGCCCACTTGCTTCACTATGAACTAGGGCTAACAGATCGGTGTCATTTACACTTTTACCAAGTAAATAGTGTTATAGGCACATTGCCCAATAAACTAGATTCGTAGACTTTATTTGAATGGAATCAAAACAGTCCTAGTATCCACTCTTCAAAAGTATGGATATACGATTCTTGTTTAATTGTGTCCCAGACAACAATGCCACAATTTAGTTTTCTTCTTCTGATCAAATAAGTTGGAGGCTATTTGTTTGTCATATTATATATTCGAGATTTATTTATATTCAAAATATAAATGATGTTATTCACATCTAATGTGTTTATCTCAATATCATCTTTATATAATAAAACACTTTAGTGTTCTAGAATATAAAGGTTCACCCGCAGCGGGTTAAAAACTGATATAGAGATAATATTTCTAGTCAAACTAGTCACATTATAACAGTTTCCTAATTTAAGTACACACCCGAAGGTAGTTCCTAAACTTAGGTATCTACGGTTGAAATAGCAACTTTCGTCCCGTTTCCAATTCGCATTAAATCTCAATTGAGGTCAGTATCCTACTCATAGCAGATTCTGAACATCATACATATATTTATGTACCACACTAAGTATTTTACATCCAATTTCAATACTAGTAATGAAACATAATTATGACAAACAAATTTGAAGTCAGAGCCTTTCTCGTCTTCAATATCTTCATGTCTTCTTTGTCCAAACGGCAGTCACGCTTTCGCGATCCCGTTTGCCACATTTAGGCAGACATTTTGGGATATGTCATTTATCTTCCCAGAAGATTATAATGATTTTGCCTTTTCCCTTTTTAATATCCAGAAGCCTTTGGCCAGCCTCGGCCTTCTAGAATATCGAAGTAAGGTGTGCCTTGCGCTACTTGCCTATTGCAAATTTTGACTTTGTATCCTTGAGAATAGTCATTAACTCTCCAAGAGTTATTATTGCAATTTAGTACTTCTAAGATCTAATTATAGATCTATGAAGATCCTTCAATTTCATTATCATACGTTAAGGATCTAATCCTTAGTTCTGATTTCAGAAATTAAGGAGTCTACTGCGACAAGCTTAATGGATTAAGCACTAAAGTTATCATTACATAAATCTTCCAAAGATTATGCTCTACTATTTGCTTAACTCCGGGCTTAGTCTTAATATTATTTTATCAAATAAAATAACTTATTATTTTTCCAGGAAAATCTGAATTTTATTCCCAATTTTGAAAATTAAACCATTTAAATACATTTCCCTAGGATTATGTTTAAATGTCAATCTTTCAATTTATCTTGATTTTAATAGTCCAACTATTTAATCAACGATTTTGGTACTATTTATTCTAATGATTACATAGTCCAACTATTTAATCAACTATAATTTAATAGATTAAAATCAATTATATTGATTACTATAATCCAATTATAAAATCAACTATAAATGAATAGTTTGAATACAGTCCAACTGTTTTAAAACAACATTTTAAATATTAGTCCAACTAACATTTAATTTGTTTGACGAATGATATTGTTTTGAGCGCGTATGGCAAGTAATTAAACGAATATTGCAAATTCAATTCTTGCCTCCCACTATTTTTCGGCGAGCCTCTAACCCTCTGTCGAGTACTCGGGAAATCGTGTTTCCTAGTAGGCTAGGATCTCGTTAAATATCACACAATCTTGACTTTGGCCAACAATTGTATGATAATTAACTAGGTAGATCTCTAAGATCAATTGGATCCAATCCAATTCCTAGATCCAGTAGGGGGACATCCAAGTCTGAAACATATATCTTATATATGCCAATACATCCAATGTATTACCTAACCTTTTTCCTCTGAATCACTAAGCCTTGGCTTTGGCACAACAACTTAGTGATCCTAGTTAAGCGCGGCCCATTGACCATGGAAAGCTTCGTAATCAATGTCGATGGACAAGAAGTGGTCTTGACTTTGGCCAACAAACCACAACTTGGACAAGACACCAATATGGAACAAAACTCTCGTGATTCAAACAATCCTCGACGGACAAAGGCCTTGACTTTGGCCAACAAGCCAATGCCAGTCTTGGATCTTGAGTAAGAATCACTCAATGGAAGGAAAAACGCTTAATATTGTTTGAGGGTTTTTCGCGTGCAATTGGCAACCAATTTATTATCTTTGTTAAGGTCTCATCATCATACACCCTTAAATATGCATTCTAAACATATAATAAAGCGCATATGAATAAAATAATAATGATATGCAATGGATATTTTACACAATGATCCTAGATCAAATCTCTCCATTTCTCTCTCCCACTAGCACATGTATGTACTTCTACCCATTACACTATACTTCTAAAGAAACCTCATTTACATTGAGGGGAATAGGTGAGAAGAGAATACAAAGAGTATAGAGGTGATAAGGCTGGACACGCAGGTTCAATTTAATAAATTAAATTTATTACAACAATTTCTAAAATTGTCCCACCCATCTAATATCCATCTGATATACATTATTCATGCATCGCAACCATGTATTCACACAAGCATGCTATCAATCAATCTAATCAAATTAATTAATCTGATAATTAGTGACCATCCAATGTTCAAACAACGATTTGATTTTGCTCGAGTCAAATCGTTTGCGAATAAGTACTCAAAGTACGAATTCTCGAATTAAATTAAACTACAAAATTAAATCCAATTCAATTTGTATTTAATACTAATTCGCTATTTAATTCCAAATTAAATACTACACTTTATTTAACGAACCTTTACGACTTAAATTCCAAATTTAATCGTTACGAGTCTCAAAGCCGATTAACGTCCAACGTCATTTTAATTAAAGTCCAATGGGCTTTTAATTAATTTCTTTAAGGCGTGGACTTTTGGTCAACTCGGGTCAAACCCAATAACAAAAGTCCAATCCGGGAGTTACCCCATAAGCCCAGAAATCAATTTAGGCTCATTAGGCCCAATTAAACTTTAAAGGTCCATTAAGTCGCATTTGGGCTTTATGGAGGCGGTTTTGGGCCCAATTGGATCCAACCAATTTTGCCTAAACCTAACTTAGTACAACCAAGCCCAATAAGCCCAATAACAACATAACAAGCCCAAATCTAATTTTAAGGCCCAATATAATTAAATTACAAAATCTAATTTTACAATTTAATTGCCTAAAGTGTGTAACACAATTAATCACCCAAATCAATATTTCCAAAACACCAAATTAGTACAATTAATCATGCTTAATTACATCAATTAGTGTCCAACACATTTTGATAAAAAAATCAAACCCAATCATGATTATAAGCTCTCGGCAATGTGGGGATTATTTTGTCCAATTCGAATTCAATCCAATTAAATCCAAATAAATATTAAATCAATATCCCCAATTGATTTCCAACACATCCAATGATCAAAAATAAAAAATCCAAGACAATTTAGGGCATCCATATTTTCGGCCAAGCCTCCAAAATTGGGGAAAATTGTTCCAAACCAATTTTCTTGAAATTGATCCAATCAATCTTCAATTCAACATGTTTTAAGCATACTCAACAATCCAATTCAACCAAATCATGCTCAAAATCATTTTGCCCAATTTTAACCCTAAATTAATTTCATGCTCAATATTGGCTCAAGATACCATTGTTGGATTCTCTAAGGTCCAAGGATCATTATCAAGCAATGAAAACAAGTGAATACAATAAAGAAGAATGGCGGAATCATACTCACAATGAACTGATTGGATGCTACGGTGAAGAACAAAAACGTTCTGCCTCCTCCAAGAAGTCATTCGGCAGTGGGTTGTGTGGTCCTCCAAGAAATTCGGCCACGGTCCTCCATTGAAGTCTCCAAGCTCCAAGCTTCCAAAATGGATTCCAAGCTCACGAAATCACTGCCCTATCACCTTGGTATGTCTCATAGAGTGTGCTTGCACCTTTAATATTGCCACAAAATCAGTCTATCCCTTCTCCATCACTCACGGTTTTGAACCAGTGAAGGGGAAAGAAAAAAAAAAGCCAAAATGCCGAGAGAGAGAAGAAGTGTAAAGGAGAGAGAGAGACGTGTTGTAATGTTAATTGATTTCCAAAAACAAAAAACATATACCAAACATTTAAAAATTATTAAAATGTCAAACATGCCATCACATTTGAGTGTATAACACTCCACCATCAACTCACATCACTTATTCAAATTGTCACATCTCTCAAAGTGACATGTGATTGACGCATGATGTGACTAATGATTTGACGCTTGATTTGACTTGCGTGCAGCACTCGAATTCGAAATACGAATGCGCTCGCAAATAATCCCGGGCTCGGGTTCGCTAATTCCAAATTATTGAATTTTCCGTTGCAACGTAATTAAATGATTATGCCTAGCGAAATCACTATTCACATCGCTAACGAATTAATTCTAAATTAACTCGTTCGCCCGACTTAAAATCTAATTTTAATTCTGCGTCGAAATCTAATTTCGTATAATATATCAAATATATTATTTTATCGATTAATTCCAAATTAATCGTTCTCTCTCTTTAAATGATATTTTATCCCAGATAAAATATCTCCGCAATTAATCCTATATTAATTTTCTCTCTCATCATTAATTAATCCCAAATTAATAAAGTACGAGTCATACGTCATCGGTGAATCTTCGGGAGCGACCCATGAGATCTCCGGATATGTTGGTAGTAAATCGGGTCGTCGGACTATCCGAACACGTAAGTACCTAGTACTACATTTGTACTGATTTACAAGACAATGTTGGCTTCTAGCAAAGCGCCATGCCTACCCAATTCTCTAGAAACATGCTTACAGGAATAAGTGATCTATATCAGGTGCAGTATACGTAGTATTGTGTATCTCGATCCAGTATCAGATGATCACGTGCTAGGCCTGGGGCTGGAATTGTGTCTGCCCCGTATGAAGCACATGTCGGATGTCTGGTAACTAGTCTCTATAATCGAATATACATGACCTTGTCATAATATCCCGTTAGCTATAGCATTTAAGAGAACAAGTTCTGTATCCTACGTGACCATCATCCCCACTATGACTGGAGTGATACTTCCGTCTTGACATCACACCCAACACACTACGATTCTCGATATACTCAGAAGAGGCATACACAGAAACCGGTTAAAGCCATGGATGACCAAAAGCAAAGTATATTGATTGTTGCAAGTATTAGCGGTGCAAGTCTCAGGTTAAGACCAAATACACCTACCCTGATTTCGGACTTCCATAGACACATAGTCATATTACCAATGGAATTTCGAGGAGGTCTATCCAGAGCGAAGCTGTTTCCTGTACCATCGGTAAAACACAACCTCCTATTACACTTGCATGAGTATCCTATACCTAAATATATGAGAACTACGCCATTGTTCCCTCACAACGCGCACAAGTGTAATACTAGTCTTTAACGCATTTATTGATGTCCAATCTCGACAATGCTCTGACTAGGGATATTTAATGATTTATCCTTCGTGGACTGATACTGTCTCATATCATTCTCAATCCGGGAATAAATCATAGGGACCTCATGTAGGCATTGTATTTTTGCATACCAGCCCGATGATGAGCCTCGTACGAAGGCACTACCTTTTTATGTCGTGGAAGTCGCGGGAAACGGACGTCGGAAGAGAATAATCAAGAACTAGAATTTTGACAGATTTTGTTCGCTCGTTTAGCATCAGGTTTGCTCGTTGAGCCTCTGTTTCAAAATTTATTCTCACCCCGAACCTTAAACCTACCCCTGTGACCCTTCAACTTCCATGCACAAAACCCACCTCACATGCCTTATACCCTTCATTTTCCAAAATATTTCACAAAACAACAAACCAAATGCCAATACCCCACACACCAATTCCACAAACACAAACCACAACTCCAATTCTTCCCCCCACGTGAATTAACAAAACCCCTTTTTACCCATTTTCAAAACCATTCCCCCCACTTTCAATAAACAAACAAAAATAATAACAAATCCAACAAAAACCATAAACAATTGTCACCTTTCACACACACACACCAAGAACCCACCCACGTGAACCCTTCCTCCAAATTCAACAAAGCCTCCCCATCACCACCGAAAGCACTCCATCATTCACCTTGATTTCCTCCTCCATTCAAGCCTTCGAATCAGCCCTCATGAAACAATAACCCTAGCTGCACATGACAACAGGACCCTCACTGTCCAAGCCTCAACGCCGAGAACCTTAGCAACCTCAGCCCTCAAAACTGCCACACACCCTTCAACAGCCCACTATCACCGTGAACCCTAAGCAGCCCTTTAATCACGTCCAACTCACTGCCACATAAACCCTAAACCAGCCACTATCCTTCATACTTTTGTCCTCACAAACAGCTAATCTCAAAGCCAAAACACTGCCCTTACAACCCTCTCTATAACCGGCCAAACAAACAAAACAAACTGCCCACAAACCATGCACCAAACTGTCATGAAACCCTACTGAAATATTACCCCTCTGTACACGTAAATACTCCCACAAACTACCACTAAAACCTTTAAAAATCATCCCAAATAATCATCCCGAAACCACGAGTGAAAACAGAGAAAACAGCGAAGAAAACAGAGGAAAAATATATTGAAAACTGTGGTGAAAATAGAGAAAACGGCGAGGGAAAACAGTGAGAAAAACAGAGAAAACTGCGGGTAGAAACCGCGAGTGAAAACAGACAAAACAGCGGACCTGTCGAAAACGGACAAAATAAAAAAAAAAATAGTGAACCTGAGAAAACAACGGAAACAGCAAACAATGAAAACAACAGAAACAGTGGATCAGTGAAAATAGTGGAACGATAACCCTTCCGGCACCGTGAAACACACTCCCGAAAAGTGACTTAAAGGTAAGACCTGAGGGCACCCCTTTTATTTATTATCCTTTATTTTTAGTTATTTTATTACTTTATTTCGCATGAGTATTGTGGATTAGTGTATGATGTGATTTCCGGATGAACGGAATATGTGTTCTCTCTTGTGGTATATTGGATGGAAACCCGGACATAAATTCCGTAGCCGAATCCGAATGGACGGTATTATGGTTTGCACTCAGGATACAATGCCCCGTACCACTTGAGAGATTCACATATTTCATTTCATCCAAACTTGTATTTAAGCATGACTAGGCCATTAGGAAGTTGTTTTATTTTTAGCATGATTTAATTATTTTATTTCGCAATAGGAGTTTGATTATGTTTAAAATCGTATTTTATTTAATATGCTTTTGTGTGATGTTGAATGTTTGTCGTGATGAAAGTTTACTTTTGAAGCATGCAAACCTAGATTTAGACTTTATAAGAATTTAGACTACTTTGACCAACATGTATGTTGAGTAGACTTGGTTAATATTGCACAAATCCATTCATTACAAACGACATAAGTAAGTGACCATTCCGAACCCAACGATTTGAGGTCTTCCCTTGCGAGGGGTGAGTGCGGCCTTAAATCATTTTCCCGATTCACACCGGGTGGCGACTCCATTATTCTCCGGTTTAGTCCCCCGTGGGCTACTCCGTACTCCCAACCAGGCCGCGAGCCTGGAACAGCATGCGTCGCCCAAGTTCTGTAACCTACACCTCCTATCATTTATATATCCTGGTGATCTAATCACAAATGATAAGAGAGCAATCTCCTTTGTCACATAGTTAATTTGTACAACAACACCATGATCTGTACAAATAGTGACGCTATGGGTCATAATTGTCCAACAATAGAGACATTCTAATCCTGATCGGTTCATATGTACTTTCAGAGTTTACTAGTTTTTCATGATTCATAGTTTGTAGTGACAAATTAAAATTTACAATCATGAATTATCGTTTACCGTCATGCTCTATAATTTACAGTTTAGAGCTTCAAATCATGTTTACAATTTTTAGTTCATGTTATTGTTTTCAGTTTATGTTTACAATTACAGTCAAGATCTATAATTTCATGATTTGTAATTTACATGTCACATATTTCAGTTACAACTCGTGATTTTCAGTTAGTTTCACAATTTACAGTTACAATCATGATTTACATGTCATGTTTCATGGTTTTTAGATAATATTTCACGATTTACTATTTACATGTCATTATTGCAGTAATATTTCATCTTTTATAGTTATGTTCCATGATTTACAATTTATGTTTCATGACTTTTAATGTGCAAGTGTATGTGGGGGCGACAGTCGAATACCAGTACATAAGGTGATGTGGGGTAGACGTCCCAATCCCAATCACCGCACATGTACCTTGAGACTCATTGTGATGTAGTTATGCGAGCATATACATGAGAAACAACCAAATCTCGATATGTATACGGTGTGGGGGTGACGTGTCAATCCCGATCACTGCCTAAATATTTCTTAGAATTTAGTAATTTATCATTGTTTACAGTCTACAGTTCATGACGTACAATTACAATTCATGATTTTCAGTTACATTTTGTAGTCATGTGTCACAGTTTTCAATTACAGTTTATAGACATTTGTCATTATTTATAATTACAGTTCATGATTTTCGATTATAGTTTATGATTTACAGGTACAATTCAAGACTTATAGACTTCAGTTAATGATTTACAATTATGTTTCATGATTTATAGATTCAGTTCATAGTTTAAAGTCACGAGCCATGATTTACGGTACATATATGATTTTCAATTTCAATTTATAATTTTCAGTCACAGATCATGTGTCATGATTTACATGTCATGAATTATAGATCACACGTCACGATTTACATGTCATGAATTATAGTTCATGTGTCACGATCAACATTATAGGTTTCACGAATTACAATCTACGTTTTGTAAAGTTCATGCCACGATGTACAATTTACATGTCACTTTTTACAGTTTACATGTCATGATTTACAATCACAATTCTTGATTTATAATTACTAGTTAATGTTATGTAGATATATTTCATATTTTACAGCTTATGTTTCATGATTTTTATGTTATGTTCCATGCAACGTATACGATTAGTATATTTATCCATGTTTCATGAACTCGGAAATTACATGTCCAAGTATATTTCATACATATATTTTCATGATTATGTTTTTTATCTAAATTTTTTGTTTAGATGTATACGTTTTTAAGAATATGAGATATTAAAGATCAAGCAGTTTTACATGTTAAGTTATTTCATGTTTTAATTTTCAACACTTACTCACTAGGTCATTTTTGCGAATTATCCCCATAACTCCTCAATTTCTATGTTGCAGGATCTTAAGAGTGTATAGGGAAATCTCTCGAGAAGACGGATACCAGCTGCAGTCATCAAGAACACGATATCATGTGTTCATATATTTAAACTTTTATCATGATAGCCCATGAGGCTGATTGATGTTTATGTGTATATATGATGTTGTATCAAGTTGACTTTATGTAACTCTGTGCATTATATGTCAGATATGTATGTTTTCAGAATTAGACAGTTCATTTATAAGTCATGTTATATCATACATGTTCATGTTAGTGACTGATGGAGATGGCGACACCGACTTTTTTCGGTTATGTCCTGGATATACTGGAATGTGACATACGATCCACAGCCCAGCTCTGTTTTGCTCCATGCAGATGGCAGTGTCAACATTGACTTTAAACAAACTTAGGTGATGGAGGAGACCATAAAGATGTTAGGGTTGGTGCTTAGAGCTCCAATCCATATCGTATTTCAGCCTCGTAATGAATAGAAACATTTCTATTTTCCATAATATTAGTTATTTAAAGATATTACTTCTTTGTCTATTGTGTATAATATTAATCTAATTAAGTTTAGATCGATAACATAGGTTTACCGATGTACACATTAGACAAAGATCCAAGAATATTTATTGTAGTGATACAATTACATGGGGTATATAATGTACATTGAGATGTGTCACTATTTAATATATTCTCAAATGTTAAGTTCGTGGTCAATATTTACTAACACGAGTCGATTAGTAAATCTGATGAGATCAGTACATGTCGTATATCGGATTGAGATCCAATGGATTCATCTTAATATACCATGAGTCTCTGAGACTCATATAGACATGTAGGTGTTTGTAGGATGACCAATGAACGACTCACTAGAAGATTCCTAATAGATGGTACACCAACGTCAATAGGAATCTTCTCGAGTTGAGTAGAATATAAGATCATTCGAATTGAGATATCACGGTCGATATATTAGTCATCCTCCACTCTCAGATGTTAGTCACGTTATCGATCTTCAGATAAAACCTATGCTTGTTCGCCTGACATAGATTGATGTCATGATATACGTGATATATCAAGAGAGGATCCGTCAGTACTGTATACATGATTTGGCTGCCGCTTCATGGATCTTTTAAATTTGTGGCCATGATACATTCTAGAAATGATTTTCGAATGTTTATTAAAAGATTACGAATATGTCGCGACACAAATATTTATGAACTATACAGTGGAGATTTGGAATTTTATCTATATCTCTGGTAAAGTTTGGTGTAACACTCGGTGATCTCGATGACTACTACGTTATGGAAGGTATGATTCATGATATAAACCATGTTCAAGCATGTATGTGCTCACGAAATTACTTTTTAGGTATTCGATAATTTTCTCACAGTTCTGATACAAAATTTAGCTTAAGATGTAACCCAACAGCCTTTAGTATTCAGGGCATAACTGTTTCATACAATCTCTGATATTTAAGAATTTTATACTATTGGAAAGTTAAGACGAAGATCTACAACTTTGCTGCTGAATATTTTTCCAAGTTTTGAGCATAACTGGGTCGAATTTGGTCATTGCTTCAAGTCATTTGCACAGTGACGTGAATAATGAGTAAAAAGCGAATTAACATTTGATTCATAAGCCCATAATCCTTTTCACTTAGGTCCAATAATTAAAAATGACCTAATAACCCTAAAATATCTCTTAAACCCCCTAGACTCCTCTAGAAAGAACCAAACAAGTCAGGAAGGGGAATAAAAACCATTGGCCCCTAATATAAATAAGGGCTACTATTCATTCATCCAAATAAAGAAAGAAAATGGGAAGAAACATGAGGAAGATAAGGGGGAAGGAAAGAAGAAGAGAAAAAGGAAAGAATGAGAAAATTATAATCTTACAAGAAGCTTGGAAGAAGAATGGAGGGATTCCAATACAAACTCAAGTTTAGAAAGAAGAAAGGAAGACTTATGGACTTCAAAGAAGAAGAAAGAACATGATTCAATGTGAGTAGGACTGGACCCAAATCTTTATATATTGAGTTTTGAGGATTTGATGATTGTTGTATGATATTATTTTGAAGTTGATGTCATTTGGTTGGTTTTTATATTAAGAAGTTGATGTTGTAAAGAATCCTAAATATGGAAATAAATTGAAGTCCATGGAAATTGGATACTGTGATGATAATATAAGGTTAAATTATGATGATTAGAATGATGGTGGTTGATCAATTTTGTATAAAGATGAGGGGGTTGGGTTTGTTTTGGAGAATGTCATTGGGAATTTCATGCTAGGCCCTGAAATTGACTTAGCGTCGCAACCCTAATCATCATGCGTCATGACACGTAGAAAATAGAGGCTCTGCCTTGGGTCTGATCAGGTGAGCTTTGTAACGTGAAACAATGCATGCTCTCTGCCTGGGTATGTTTTCGTGAGCGTCGCGACGCGATAGGCCCGATATCACGACGCAAGGCAGAAACAACTTCATTCCATTTCAGATCCAATTTTAAATGTTGGAGGCCACCCTAAGGGTTTCGTACCAACACATATACACCCCATATGACAAGTCGCAAGTATGATATATCGTGTGATGTTTATAGACATGTTGAATTATGAAACTTAGTTTAATTCCAAAACATGATTCACACCTTATATTCTAATTGAGTTCTTAATATAGAACATATCAGAAACCATAATATTCTTCAACGAAGCAAATGAATATCGGCCAGATCCTAAAACTTGTGAGTGGACTGTTTTCTTAAGTTGTGTTTACTTACAAGTTTTGAGCTTGAAACTTATTTTTCCCCACTTAAGGCGTTAGCCAAGTTTATTTCACATGCTTTATGAATAAGAATATTTTGAGCAATGTTTTAGAAAAAGATGATTTTTAAAGTATGATTTCATGGTTTTGGAGGCATGGGGAAAAACCCACCTCAGATATAACTTAACTCAGATATGGAATTGACGGTTACTGGAATTGATGGACATGACATGTGCACTTATAGAGTAGGACTATGGAGACATCGATACGTAACGCCCATAGATCCTAGATTTCAAGGCTAGGGGGACGACGATACATAGCGCCCCAAGACCCTATATTTAGGGACGAGACAGTGGCATGCATTGGGGGACGAAAATATGTAACGCCCCAATGTCATGGATTTGCACATCTGGCTCCAGTTCAGTGGCTTGGGGGACGACGATATGTAACACCCCAAGACCACTAGATTAGGCGTATGAGGGGACGGCGATATGTAACGCCCATATGCGTAAGAGTTTCTACACATACTCAAAGACATAGTTTTCAGAATGATGGTTTATAAAAGAATTTTCAATAGAAAACTATTTTATGAGAATTTCAGAGGTTTACATACCAAAAGCTGTTTTTAGAAAAGTTTTTTAAAACGAGAATTGTTGTCAAACAAGAAAATAGATTTCAGAAAGGATGATTTCCTTGAGATGACTTTGATTTTAGAACAATGGGTTTTCAAAAAGTATTTCAATTTCTGTTTTGAACTGTCCACTCACTAGGTCGTTCAAACGATATAACCCCCCAATCCCAGTTTCTTGTTTTGCAGGTAGACTCGGAGGACGAGCTCGAGCAGGTGGATACTGATGGCAGTCACTAGGGGTGTTGAGTCCATCAGGTCAAATCAGAGATAGAGTTCAGTCAGAATCAGAGTTAAGTCATGTATCAGATGTATGTATAGTAAAGTTTGTTTGTGTAAGAGTTAGAAGTTTCCATGACAAGGGCTTAAGTGTAATGATATTGAGTTTTGAGTTATAAGCAGTGAAATACATTTTATGTTATTGAGTGGGGCGATGGTCCATATGCATAAATATATGATTGAGATGAGAATAGTAGTATTAATCATAGTTAGAGACTCAGAGTGATATGACGGCCTATTCCCTGCCGGTAGCATCTCCCGGAGGGGGGATGTTACAAAAATGGTATTAGAGCATGGTCTATGGAGTCAGTGATTGCAGTGGGTAGAGTGTTGGGGTCTTGTATATGTAGTATGTACATGTTTTTAGTATACGAGACACTACCTCTCCAGTATCATATCCTCGAGCACGTCCTCAAGTTCTATAGACAGGTTATTAAGAATTCCTAAGCTATTCGAATTTTCCTCCTTATGAAAGTAACTATATGTTAGGGTTGGTGCTCAGAGTGCCAATCCAGATCGTATTTATGTCTGATTCATTAATACAAGCAATTTCATTTTCCATAATATTACTTATTTAATGGTAGCACCTCTTGTCTTTTATATACATATTCGATCTAATTGCGATTAGATATCTAATTACGATTAGATTGAAACTAAAAATGATTTAGTGATACGTGTATAATAGACAAAGACCCTAGGATTTACAATGTAGTGCCTAGTTACAATGTAGTTTGTAATTGACATTGGGAAGCGCATTATAAGATGTATATCCTTAAATAAAGTTTCTGGTCAAGATTTACTAACATGGGTCAGTTAGTAAAATCCGCTGAGACCAGTACATGTCGTATATCGTGACTTGGTCTGATGGTTTATCCCAATGAACCATGAGTCTCGGGAGACTCGTATAGACATGTAGGTGTTTATTTGATAAACACTGAACGACTCACTGAAGATTTCCTAATAGATGGTACAGCAACGTCAATAGGAATCTTCTCGAGTTGAGCGAGCATAATGGTCCTTCGACTTGAGATACCACTGTGGATATATGAGTTATCCTCCACACTTTGATGACAGTCGCGTCACCGATCTATTTAGATCAGACCTCCGCATGTTCGTTGGGTGTGGACTGATGCTAATGATATCCTGTGCATATCAAGATAGGATCTGTCAGTCCTATTTACAGGGCATAGATATCCTCACGTGTTTACGATATAGTAAATCCATGGCCGTGGTATAACTTCGGAAGTCAGTTCCGAGTGTTATTTAGAGATCGTAAATTGAAAGTCGACTATATTATATCGAAAGGATTTGACGTTTTATCTATATCCCAGGTATAATATGGATAGCCTGTGACGGAGGGATTATACGTATGCAATGACCTCGACTTGCATAGTTTAGCAAGATTATCTGTGGTCATCATAATTCATGGGTGGGTGAATTATGGACACGAAATTAGATTTTGTGAAGGATAAACCTAAACTTAGAGAGTCCCACTATATGAAGTGTACTCGTTGAGCACTTGGGCAACGCGTTATGAATAATACAGATTATTCATAATACTTCACCGGATTAAATGAGTTAATTCGAATCGTTTAAACGGTTAAACGAAAACACATGCATAGGGGCATTTTTGGTCAATCGTAATTATTGTGTATTTGTATTTGATACATAATTTGATTAGATACACATTAATTAATTGTCAAATAAGACTTTGACACATGCCATTAATATATGTATTTTTATTTAATGTAAATAAAAAATACATATATAATAATAATTATATTGATTAATTATTTAGATATTTAAATGTTAAATATTTGAATAGTTAAATAATATCCATTTTTCATAATTGTTATGATAAATGTTTAATTATTATTGGTGACACATGGCATGATTTAATTAAACTTTAGGAGTGCAAATTTGATTTGTTTACATAAGGTTTGATTTCATTTAATTGGATTAAATATGGGAAATGATAATAATGCCCCCATAAGTCGGTCTTAACATTTTTTAAAGGGAAATTTTTTTTTCTTTTCTTCTCTAATGAATCTATAGCCGAATTCATCATCACCAAAAAGCTCTCAAATTATACTTGATAATTCAAGGAAGAAAAGGAAGGAAAAACAAGAAAAAGCTTAGGAAAATTGGTGATTAAAATGTAATCTTTAATATTCTTGAGTTTAGAAATTTAGTTTCTTATTCTTGTGTTCCTAGAATAGTTCTAGCATTTTCTTTACTTGATAAAATTGAGGCTTTTGGTGTTGGAAGATGGATTTGGAAGTGTATTGCATGTGTGAAGTTGATTTGGATGATATTATTGTAATAATTATTCAAATTGATCATTTGATGATATGTTGTCATTCTAGAGTGTTATGACCACTCTTGTAATGCCTAGAATTGTTCTTGGGTGCTTCATAGGAGGTGGCATTGAAAGGGTGTTGAATTAATTAGATTAATCTTGTTAAAATTGGATTTAAAGCATGATTTGTGGACTGTTTTATTCTGAATTTCAGATCTGGAATATCTGATATTTTGGTGATGAAAATTATGTCTTATAAATGTATTGGATGTGTTTTGGGTGTTGGAACAATTGCCGGAAATTGTTTCGGAGTTGAAATAAGAGAAAACAGTGAAAAACGGCGTTTACGGGTGACTTTTGAGCCAATCGGGTGATGGCCCTGTGTATTGGGTAGTCGGTTCGGTCAAAAACGCGATTTATGCCATTTTGCGGAAAAACGTTTTCATAAAAGTTTCGCGACGTTTCTTAACTATTTATGTCGTTATTTGATATCGAATAAATATGTTTAGGTGAAATATGAATGAATTATTCATATTAGATATTGAATAATTTATTCGGTAATTTTAAAAGTTTTAAAATTACGATTTCGCCCGAACATCGCTTCTGACGCTCCATTTGCCCAAAACCCCAACACTATATTCTATGTTCAAGATGAACATCCTTCCGTAAATATCCTGAATTACTATCAGAAGTCCTAGATAAGCTATGGGAATAGATAGCAAAGTCCTGAGAATATTCACTTCAGGGTGTGGGAAGAGAAAGCTATAAGAAAGCAAGGCAGAATGCACAGATGCTTAAGCAATCAGAGGAAATAAGAAACTGAGATATGGAAATCAAAGAGATAATAAGAAAATGCCAGAACTTATAGTAGTAAGGGGAACATATTAAACCTGACCAAGAATAAGATGTCGAGTATATCCAAGTAAGATTTCTTTTTTCCTCAAAATTTTTTTCAAACAGATTCAATAGCCTTTAAGTATCTCATATAGATAGCAAATATCCCGAATCACGAAGGATAGTCAAAAAGGCAAAAAGAGCAAGAAATCTGAATTAGTCATAAGAGTTTCCGATAAACATGAGATGTCATAAGGATATGGAGATTCGAGATACCCAAACCTAGGCCATAAACAAACAAAATGAATGTCATAAAGGAAACTGATTAGTGCTTTTAGTTAATAACTTGATATCTATACGACTCTGAGTCATCTAGATTTTGAATCTCTCGGTAATACCGGTTAAAGAAGTTATCCTGATAGAGCCTATCTCATACCTATCTTACATGATTAATATACTCTACCAGGACACAGAACACCCGAACAAGGACATCCATATCTGTTGAGATGTAAATGCTTCCCCCATCTTTCATCAGTATCGATGAAGATCACTGTACGTAAGCTCAGTATACTTAGTGTTATATATTAAGTCAAAATTAGAAAACACCGAGAGATAGTTCACCCAAAAGGGGATAAGGAGGCTTCTAAGACTAGAAAAGACAGAACCAGATATAAAACAATATTAGCATTTGGCGCATAAGTAGGGGTTATTAGATTAGACCGATGCTAGTAGGAATCTGTCTTAGTTTAAACAAACAGACCCATGAGGTTGGAAACACTCGGGAGTAACAAGAGTACTAGTATGAACAGTAAGTTAAATGGCATAACTGCAGTCTAAGCAAGAATAGAGAAGTAGAGATTTAGAAATAACCGTGAGAATGAATCACCACTAGCTTCAGTAGCACGAATTAGAGCTAAAAGATGAGATATGGAAATAATATAGAAGAACACGGGAGTAACAAAGAAGTTCATAATAGACGGTAACATAGCTAACGTAGCTCATAGATAACAACGTAAGTGGAGACTTCAAAATAGGTAATAAAGGTTGAGAAATCTTAAGACATGAGGTAGTCGATATAGATTCCACAGAACGAACAATAATTGTTTCTTTTAGTGGCTCGATTATAGAAATTATACAGATATCTCCAGACTTGGAAAGCGTGTAGACACCCCAACATAGAGCCCAACAAGAAGATGAACAAGTGAAGAAGGGTATCTGACAGGACACATAGAAATTATGGTGCAACAAGATAGCCAAACCAATGAATTTGAGAGAACTTAGATAAGAATCATAAGATAGTAATAACTAGTATGAGATATAATAGTTTGAAATCACAAGTAAGCCAAGCCAAATTTAGAAGTTATCGTGGAACTGAAAGCCTCCAAGGGTGTAAAGGCTCAAAAGGGTAAATGAACCAGAGAGAGCGATCCTTAGAAATACGGTATATGACTTATGAAGAGCCCCATTATACTAGGATGGAAGAACTAGTATGAGAGTAGCATTCGAACTAAAAGTAATAATAAAGAGATGCTCTAACTGATCGAAGTTGATGTAAAGTTTCCAGAGAAGAAATGACTTAAGAGGGTTAAAAACCTGAGATAAGTTAGAAATATTTTATGACCGTGAAGATAAGAGTACACAATTGATAAGGCAAAGATTTTATACACCATCGAGAAATTTAAGTAAAACTTTGGAAGTGAGAGTAATAAGGGAGTACGATAAGGTTTTGGAATTGTAAGGAACTTAAAGAGATTCACAGTTAAAGATAGTATGACCAGTAGTTGAAAATAAAAATCAGGAGTAAAGTTGGAAGAGGTAATCCAGGTAGTTCCTAATAGTAGTACCTTAGTAAGTGAGCCCAGTATCAGATATGTTATAAGGAAATCTTAGGATTATAAAAGAATAGCATGTGCAGCGAGCAATGTATGTGACTGTGGTACGGGTAGTTAGTGAGACCGCGACAACCAGAAAAGACTTCAGAACCAGCCCCACCCTCCCAACCCTCATTAGGTAACAACATTAATTATGGACCTTGATGACAATAGTAATCCCTCCAAAAGCAAGTAAATATGTGGTGCAGTATGGTAACTTTTGATGTAGGGTCCGATACATGTAAAAAGATTATATCCTTCAGATGAGGAGACAAAGACATAAAACATGCAATTTTCAAGTATAGAATGGGAGCAGAAGAGAATAAGAAAAAGGTCAAGAAGAGGAGATGTCTAGATAAAAATTATAATAAGTGGGAGCGTTAGTCAACCAATTGTTGGATTCTATTGATGTCCCAAGATCATTTAAGCCACAAAATTTAATGAATACTATAAAGAAATGTGGCGGAAACACACTTACATTGAACGGATTGGATGTGATGCTCAACAAAACTTTCCTTCCCTTCAAGCTACTCCAAGATTCGGCCAAGAGAAGCTTTGTTGATGAAGATGATGAAGCTCCAAGCTCTAAAATTTGGTTCCCTGTCACCTTGTATTTGATCCTTGTTGTGCTAGCAAAGATGAAAGAAAAACAACTCCAAGAACACCTCCAAGGCTCACAGTTTTGCTGTTTTTGGGAGAGAGAAAGTGTTCTGTTTTTCTTCTTCTATTTTGGCTTCAAAAACGTAAAATGAAGAATGCAAAAACAAATTACCAAATATTTGGTAAATGGTTTACAAAAGTCAAAGTCAATTTTGGCTCCAAAATTGTAATAAATGGCCACACCTAACTCCATCATGAATAGTGACAACATGTCACTCACCAAAAGTGACTTTTGACATCTATCACAAATAAATGACAAGTGATGTGACTCGCGATGTGACTTGTGGGCCACACTCGAATTCAAAATGCGAGTGGGCCCGCAAACACTTCCGGGCTCGGTTTCGCTAATTCCGAATTAACGAACTTCCGTCGCGACGTAATTAAATAATTATGCCTAGCTAAATTACTATTCACATCGCTAACAAATTGATTCTAAATTAACTCGTTTGCCCGAATTAAAATCTAATTTTAATTTCGCGTCGAAATCCAATTTCGTTTAATATATCGAATATATTATTTTGTCGATTACTTCCAAATTAATCTTTCTCTCTCTTCAAATAGTACTTTATCCAAGATAAAGTGTCTCCGCAATTAATCCCAGATTAATTAAGTTCAGATCATACGTCATCGGTGAATCTTCGGGAAGCGACCCAAGAGATCCCTGGATATGTTGGCAGTAAATACGGTCGTCGGACTATCCGAACACGTGCGTACCTCGTACTATATTTTTACCGATTTACGAGACAAGGTTGGCTTCTAGCAAAGCGCCATGCCTACCCAATTCTCCAGAAATATTCTTACTGGAATATACGATCTATGTCAGGCGTAGTATACCGTAATATTATGTATTGCGATCCAGTATCGGATGTCACGTGCAAGGCTTGGGGCTGGATTAGTGTCTGCCCCGTATGAAGCACATATCGGATATCAAGCAACTAGTCTCTTTGAATCGGATAATCATGACCTTGTCATATTATCCCGATGGTTGCAACACTATAGAGAACGAGTTCTGTATCCCAGCGTGATCATCATCTCCATATGTCTGAAGTGATACTTCCGTCTTGACATCACATCCAATACACTACGATTCTCAATAAACCCAGAAGAGGCGTACACAGAACCTGTTAAAGCCTTGGACGACCAAAACCAAAGTTTATCGATTGTCGCAAGTACTAGCGATGCAAGTCTCAGGTTAAGACCAAATACACCTACCCTGAAGCGGACTCCCATAGACACATATACATACTACCAATGAGATTCTGCGGGGTCTATCCAGAGCGAAGCTGTTTTTCGTACCATCGGTAAAACACAACCTCCTATCGCACTTGTATAAGTATCCAATACTTAAATATATAAGAACTATGTCGTTATGCCCTCACAACGCGCACAAGTGCAATACTAGTTTATACCGCATTATCGATGTCCAATCTCGACAATACTACGACTAGGGATATTTAATGATTAAACCTTTATGGATTGATATTGTCGCATATCATCTCAATCCGAAATTAATCATAAGGACTTTTACCATTTATATATCAAAGTAAATAAATTACAAAACGGTAAAAGGCAATTTCATCACAACATAGTTAATTTTGTACAAAAACACAATGTCTTTTACAAACAGTGACGCTATGGGTCATAACTGTCCAACACCAATGTTAGGAATACATAATGAACAACGTTAGGCACGACCAAGAACCTATAGCAACAAACATTTCCACTTAGGAATTAAAGAAAAATGATATCAATAGAAAATGTTGTGGAAGGCATAATAGCGAGCCTTTAGATGCTAGTATAAGATCAAAGTGCTATTAAATATAGATTGAAAGGAAGATACCAAGGGCTAAGAAGATGACACTTAAGGTGTCTTGAGATAGATTTATTAAAAGTATAGCGTAAAAAGGGCTGAGAAGACTAAAATTACGAATATTGTCGTGACCAGGACAATACCTGATAGAATCAGATTAAGGGAATAAATAGAAGTGGGACATCTTAAAGTACAATCAGGCAAAGAGATCGAATCATAGAAAATGGATGGTTAACTAGAATTTCACTAGTCACAAATTTAAAAATGTAAATGGAGTATAAACCTTAACCGGGACCGAATCGCTAGCATTGATGATAATAGTAAAAGAACAGAGTTTAAGCACAAATATATGTATAATTAGGCTTAATATAAGTACATTGTTTCAGAGG
This sequence comes from Zanthoxylum bungeanum, assembly GCA_019454045.1. Taxonomy (NCBI): domain Eukaryota; kingdom Viridiplantae; phylum Streptophyta; class Magnoliopsida; order Sapindales; family Rutaceae; genus Zanthoxylum; species Zanthoxylum bungeanum. Next base: position 170,317 of record SKCR01037530.1, read on the forward strand.
TTACCGTCAAAGTTATATCCAAAATTAATATCTTGGAGTTAAGAGGTATTGGGAAAACTATGATGGTAAATTTAGGACATATAAAGGGGGTAACCATAAATTATAAGGACCTAAGCCCAAAAGGTAAATAGGGATCCGAGGACATGAAGGTCCAAGTCGATGGTAGTTGAAACTCAATAAAGAGAAAGAGAAAGTTAAGTAGATAAATTAAGAGGGAGAATGCTAGAATCAAATTGAACATTTGAAACTAGGGAAATATTTAGTAAGATTATTCTTCGGCACACTTAAAAGAGGTACAAAAGCCTAACCATGGAGAATTTCAGTATATCCAAAGACTCGAAAGTACCAGGAATCAGAAAACAAGATAATATAAGTGATAATGGTGTGTATAGTAGGTACTAAAGTTGCGCAGAAGAACCAAAGAGTAGTGAAGAAACTATAGCATTAGCCCGAGCGCATACAACTTTACGTATGAGATAGAGCACTTTGAAGTGTGTCTAGAACACAAGAAAACAAAGTTCATTAAACTTGATTGTATTCGAGAAGATGGATAAAGAATAACGAGATGGAGTAAGTATTGAACGATGTTAAAGCGACATGAGTCGTATATAAGTCATGATAAGACTGTGTCTAGATGATAAGTGTTATGGGAACAACAAGTTGAGGAATAAACGATGTAATAAAGGATAAGCCTAATTCAGTAACTAGTATGTTTTGATGAAGATTGCAAGGATTAAAAAAGAAAAATGGTGACCATTTTATAATTCCGATAAGTTTCCTGAAGAACTCACATCTCTATATGGATAGAATACATTATACAAACTTAATTACCATACGAGACAAAAAGGTTGACAAAGGGACTTCCAAAAGACCAAAGAGTTGGCGGATTCGGAACATGTGTCCATATAAAGGTCGGATAGAGTGTACCAAGTGAAGAGATCCTCATGAGTTATAATATTGAACTGTTGAATAGAAAAACAGAAAACAAGTTAAGGAAAATAAGAGTAGCAAAAACATTGAGATACTAGAACCAAGATGGACCCGAAAGTATAGTTCCTCAGAAGGGATTCAGGACGAATCCTATTTAAGGAAGGAGAATTTATAACACCCGGTGATCTCGAAGAATATTACGTTATGGAAGATATGATACATGATATAAACCATGTTCAAGTATGTACGTACTCACGAAATTATTTTTCGGGTTTCGATAACTTTCTCACAATTCCGATACGAAATTTAGCTTTGGATGCAACCCAGACAGCCCTTAGTATTCGGGGAATGACTTTTTCATTTGATCTCCGATTTTTATGAATTTTATTTCATTGGAAAGCTAAGGCGAAGATCTGTAACATTGCTGCTGAATATTTTTCCGAATTTGGAGAGAACTGGGTCGAATTTGGTCATTTCTCTAGGTTATTTTCACTGTGACATGAATAATGAGTAAAAAGAGAATTACCATTTGATTCACAAGCCCATAATCATTCTCACTAGGGTCCAATAATTACAAATAGCCGGATAACCCTAAAATATCTCTCAAACACCCTAAACTCCTCTAGAAATAATCAAACAAGTTAAGAAGCAGAATAAAAACCATTGGCCTATAGTATAAATAAGGGTTATTATTCATTCATCCAAAGAAAGAAAGAAAATGGGAAGAAACGTGAGGGAGAGAACAGTGAAGGAAAAAAGAGGGGGAAAATGAGAGAATGAGAAAATTATAATGTTACAAGAATCTTGGAAGAAGAATAGATGGATTTCAACACAAAATCAAGTTTAGAAAGAAGAAATGAAGACTTATGGACTTTAAAGAAGAAGAAAGAACATGATTCAAGATGAGTAAGACTGGACCCAAATCTTTATATATTGAGTTTTGAGGATTTGATGATTGTTGTATGATATTAATTTGAAGTTGATGTCATTTTGGTGGTTTTTGTATTAAGAAGTTGATGTTGTAAGGAATCCTAAATATGGAACTAAATTGAAGTCCATGGAAATTGGATATTGTGATGATAATAGAAGGTTAAATTATGATGATTAGAATGATGGTGGTTGGTCTAGTTTGTATAAAGATGAGGGGGTTGGGTTTGTTTTGGAGAATGTCATTGGGAAGTTCATGCTAGGCCTTGAAATTGGCTTATCGTCGTGACGCTAATCATCCAGCGTCGCGACGCATAGAAAATAGAGGCTCTACCTCGGGTCTGATCAGGTGAGCGTCACGACGCGTAGTGTCTGGCGTCGTGATGAGAAACAGAGCATGCTCTCTGTCTGGGTTTGTTTTCTTCAGCATCGCGACGCGTCACACCCAGCATCACGACGTGAGGCAGAAACAACATCATTCCATTTCACATCTAACTTTAAATATTAGAGGCCACCCTAAGGGTTTCGTATCAACACATATACACACCTTATGACAAGTCGCAAGTATAATACATCGTGTAATATTTATAGACGTGTTGAATTGAGAAACTTAGTTTAATTTCAAAAAATGATTCACACATTATATTCTATTTGAGTTCTCGATATAGGACATCGCAGGAACCGCATTATTCTTCGACGAAGCAAAGGAATACCATCCAGATCCTAAAATCTATGAGTGGACTCTTTTCTTAAGTTGTGTTTACTTACAAGTTTTGAGCTTGAGACTTACTTTTCCGCACTTATGGCGTTAGCCAAGTTTATTTCAGATGCTTTATGAATAAGAATGTTTTGAGCAATGTTTTAGAAAAAGATGATTTTTAAAGTATGATTTCATGATTTTGGAGGCATGAGGGAAAAACCCACCTCAGATGTAACTTGACTCAGATATGAAATTGACGGTTATTGGAATTGACAGACATGACATGTGCACATGTAGAGCAGGACTAGGGTGATGTCGATACATAACGCCCATAGATCCTAGATTTCAGGATTAGGGGGACGACGATACGTAACGCCCCTGGACCCTAGATTCAGGTAGACCCGACCGGCGGTTCAGTTCGGTTTCGAACCAGAATCGAACAGAACGGTTCTCGGTTCCACACTATATGTGGAACCGTAGCCGGAACCGAAACCGAAACCGAACCGCTCGATTTCGGTTCCATTCGTTTTTTTTTTTTTTTGCTTTATTGAAAATAAAAAATTGAGATTGATAAAATAATATAATTTAAAATTATGAATTTGAATTTATATAATAAAATTACATTATATAATTACATTAAATTACAAATAAAATTATTATCTAAAAAAAATTAAATTAAAGAGTTTGAACTTAGAATTTTTAAACTTAAGTTGCCTACGTATACTCCAGAGGTGAGAGCAATCAAAGCTCACGTAGTTCCATTATATTTTAAAGATATTTCCCCCATTATAATTTTACAATTATTTAAATATTTAATTATTAATCATCATCAGTGTCTGTTGATCCTTCAGCTCCAGTTCTGCTTGCACTTACAGATGCATTATCGAACAAGTCTTCAAATTCATCAGGGGCATCTTCTTGTTGCCCCAGATCAGCTCGGGTCCAATCATCCACACATGTTGTTGCTTCTAGAGTGCTTGGATATGACCAAATACAAAAGTTGGACCATTTTCTCCTAACTTGAGAATATGACCAAATACAATTAATTGCTTTTTTAATAGGATCAATGAAAGGTGATAATTTTTCCAAACCATCTTGAACACATAAATTAAGGACATGACATGTACAACGAACATGAAAAAAATGACCCCTTAAATTTGGTTCACATATTTCTATTAAATCAGTGATTGATGCAGTATTTGCTTATGAATTATCAAATCAAACTGTTAAAATTTTACCTAATAAACCATATTCATTAAAAATTACTTTCATCATTCTATAAATATTTTGTGATGTATGTTGTTCATCAAAAACTCTAAATGCAAAAGTCATTTTTGCATGTTCCATTATGCATCAATCCAATGACAAGTCACACCCATGTATGAGTGTGTTCGCCAATGGTCACTCCAAATATTAGAATAAATAGATAGACGCCCTTTAATATCTCTAAATATTTCATTTAAAATAATTTTACCATCTTTATATAATTTAAAATTTTGACGTTTTGTTGTATTTCTAGTCATTCTACATGAAGTAGGATTTAAAGCATTTTGAACGTAATTAGTAAAAGCAATTTTTTCACCAAAACTTAAAGAAAGATGTGTCATACAAGTTAATTTAGCAAATTCTTCTCTATTTTTAGCATTAGAATATTTAAATAAATCTAAAATACTCATACCTCTACTAGATGGTGTGTACCTTGCCATTTGAGTTTGCGTTGTATCAAGTCCAAGTTCAACCGGATGATGTCTTTCCAGGTGCTTGATCATATTGCCGTATCCACCAGAAAATTTATAAGAAACCTCATAATGGTTACATACTGCTCTTGAACCTTCTTCAGTATCGTCTAAATGAAAATAAATTTTAAAAACATCCGAGGAACGAGACTTAACTTCAATTCTCCGTGAACCGATACTAGGGCCACTCTATTGGGTTGGCATATTTGACATTGTTTTCTTAGATGAACTTGTCATTTTTTGTTTAAGAAATTTTAAAGAATTAGAGAATTGAGAATGAGAGAATTATATGAATTAAGAGAAATGAGAATTGAGAAATTGGTCTGTTGAAATAATGAACAATGACCCCTATTTATATATTTTTAGAATATTTTTGTGATACCTAAAATTCCCCTAAAATTAATCGTTTTAATACTGTTATTAGAGGTAATTTGGGAAATCCCCAAATTTATTAATTTTTTTAGATGTTGGGACAACGAGCTGTTGCTCCCTGCCCCCCAGCCGAACGGCTACTAGCCGTTGGGCTGCCCCCCAATGGCTAGTAGCCGTTGGGGGACAGTTGGAACCCTAGGGTTACATCCGGTTCCAATTGGAACCTTACAGTTTCGGTTGGAACCGTTGGAAACGCTGGAACCAAATGGTTCCGGCGGTTCCAACCGGTTCAGTTAGGGTAAGAACCCTAAACGAATCGGTCAGGTTTCGATTCCGGTTTGGAACCGGAACCTTGGCCGGGTCTAGATTCAGGGACGAGACAGTGGCATGCATTGGGGGACGGTGATACATAACACCCCAATGACATGGATTTGTACACCTGGCTCTAATTCACTAGTTCGGGGATGGCGATACGTAACGCCCTAAGACCACTAGATTAGGCGTATGGGGGGACGACGATACGTAACGCCATCATGCTTCAGGTTTTCTACAGATACTCAGAGACATGGTTTTTAGAATCATGGTTTATAAAAGAATTTTCTAGAGAAAACTGTTTTATGAGAATTTCGTAGGTTTACAGACCAAAAGCTGCTTTCAGAAAAGTTTTCTAAAAAGAGAATTGTTATCAAACAAGAAAAGAGATTTCAGAAATGATGATTTCCTTGAGATTATTTTGATTTTGGAATAATGGTTTTCAAAAAGCATTTCAATTCTTGTTTTAAATTGCCCACTCACTAAGTCGTTCAAACAATCTAACCCCCCACTCTGAGTTTCTTGTTTTGCAGGTACACTCAGAGGACGAGCTCGAGAGGGTGGATACTGATGGCAGTCACTAGGGGTGTTGAGTCCACTAGGTCAAATCAGAGATAGAGTTCAGTTAGAGTCAGAGTTAAGTCATGCATCAGATGTATGTAAAGTAAAGTTTGTATGTGTAAGAGTTAGAAGTGTCCATGACAAGGGCGTAAGTGTAATGATATTGAGTTTTGAGTTATAAGCAGTGAAATACATTTTACATTATTAAGTGGGGTGCTAGTCTCTATGCATGAATATATGATCGAGATGAGAATAGTAGTATTAACTATAGTCAGAGGCTCAGAGTGATAGGATGGCCTATTCCCTGCCGGTAGCATCTCCCGGAGGGGGATGTTACATTCGGAAAGCCTATGACGGAAGGATTGTGTATATACAATGACCTCGACTTGCATGGTTCAATGTGTTTATCTATGGTGTCGTAATTTATGAGTTGGCGAATTACGGACGCGAAAGTCGGTCCGGTGATAGATCTACCTGAACCTAGAGAGTCTCACTATATAAAGTATACTCATTGAACACTTAGGTAATTAATTATAAATAGTACAGATTATTCATAATATTACACAATGCTGGGCATTTTTGTATTTAATGTGTGTATGTATTAGGTTCATAATTTGATTAGATGAAAATTAAATTAAATATAAATATTACACATGTATACATGAATTAATTGATTATTTAATTATTAAAAAATTAATTAATTATATTTACATGGTTTAAAATTAATACATGTGTATAGACACTTGTATTAATTTATTAATTAATTTATACGGTATTTACATGTGTTGGGACACATGCATTTTAATTAATTTTTTAATTTATTAAAGCCATATATTTGTTACAAATGTATGTAAACTTGTAATATTTTAATTAATTAACCATAGTTTTATTACACGTGTCTAGGCACATGTATATTATTAATTTGATTAATATAAATTGCTTATTTACGTGTGTATTATTTTTAGCCATGCATTTGATGTAAAATTGGACCATTTTGCCCTTAAAGTGGCGTTTCTCATCTATAAAGGGGCCATTTTTTTAGTTCAAATTTTTGCCTTGGATTTTGGTCTAAAATATTAGGTTCATAGGTTCTTCATTCAACAAATTTGGGAAAAATTAAAGGAAGAGCAATTGGAGCTTAAAGATTAAAATTAAGGTAATTTTAATTTTGTAAAAATTAGTTTCTGAATTCCAGTTGCTTAGATATATTTTGACATATACTGTTCCTTTAATCTTTGTTGATTGGAATTTAGAAATTCAAATTTAGGAACTCTATTACTTAAATATGTGTAATTAATTGATTTAATTAGTGTAATTAAATCCATTAGATTATTTGGTAACCAATTATCATTTTAGAGTGTATATACCACTCTAGATATGTCCAGAATTGATCTTGAGCAATTTGTAGGTGGTGACTCTAGCTGGTGTAATTTAATTTGGATTTGAGTGTGTAATTTATAATTAATTTGAATTTATTATGTGTTAATTTGATTGATTGTGTAAATTAATTCAAATTAGTATAATTCATGAAATTGATGTCACTATGCCAAAAATAGGCTTTACTGATACTTTGCTAGTGACACTTTTTGAAAATTGATTGTAAAGGCAAATAAATACACTATTTTCAGTATTTTTTTTGTAAGAATATCATAAATTACTGACATTATGGTATCGGTAAATTTAGTGTCAGAAATCTTTAATATAATAGTAACAGTAATAATTAAACTTAAATTCTTAAATTGCACCCATCTGGATTCGAATGACCAATCTATTTATGTCAAATGCTTAAGTTTGAACCAAATATCATTGGGCTACACTTTAATTATGTAATTACAAAAATATCCTTATTGAAAGCTAAAAATTACCAAAAAAACCTAGAACTAAATCCCTAAAACACGTCCCAATGCCTCTTACACCTAAATCCTTCCTCCATCGAATTTTCTTCTCCACTTCATTGAATTTCTTCACTGGGTGTTTGTAGACATTGTATTTTTATGCATAGTCCGATGACAAGCCTCTTATGGGGAACTATATGAAGGTTTAGAAAGTTGCAAGAATAAATGATAAAAAGGAAGGGAACTCCAGAGAATTTCGAAAAATATCCAAGTCCGGGCCGGACATCACCTCTGTCCGGCCAATTTTTTCTCAGCCTAAATGACTTATCAGATATATATTGGATTTGTCCAGATATATACGTATCCTCGGATTCGTTGACTAATCTCTCTGATCCGATTGCGTGATTTATGGATTTGATTTATGTCCATCCGAAAATATATTTGAAATTCAATAACTAGTCAGATATAGATCAAGCTATCAGCCAATGTGCAGATTTTCAATTACTGAAATCATGGGATCTAATTAATGTCCGACCGAACATCATTTTCAAATAAATATCCGATCGGACATAGATCGAGCTGTAGCTAATAATTCAGATTGCCAATCTCTGGAATCAATGAGGTGATTTGGTTTCCCTTTCCTTTTTTCAATCCCAGTTCAGACGTTTAAATAAGTGCCCAAATTCTTCACAAATGGGTCTTGATTCTTGGAGGGAGTGAGAACTTTTTGAGGGAAATAGAAAGAAAGAGAGAAAAATAGTGAGCAACTATCCAGTTTTCGGAGGCTCTTTCCTAGCCAATTACAACTAAGATATGATTTGATGGCTCCATAATCTCTATTTCCATCATATTCTGCATTTTTTTCTTTATGGTCATACACAGTATCTCTGACCGGACTTGATATAGATCCGACCTAAAATACACAATCTATTAAAAAATATCCGGCCAAATCTAAAAATATCCGGCTAGTCTTCTCTGAAGCCGGGCAGAGAATATGCACCTATTATTATATTATCCTTATGACCATGTTGAATTAGTACTATTTTGATTACTATTGTCTGTTTTTACAGTCTTTTTATTATTTCCATGTTATTACTACTTTGTTATTACTATTACTATACATGATTATGTATTTCTTTCTTCCTTCTTTATGCAGCATATCCGACTAGACTTGAGATAAGTCCGACCAATATTAATGGTGCAAGATATGTACCATATTCTGTCTAATTAGTATTTTTTTAGTGCTCTAACACTTTCTGTATGTTTATGACTATCAATATTGCTATTTTATCATTTTTTATTTTTATAATTATACTCGTATTTTCTTTAAATCATTATTGCATGATGTTTCATTCTAAGACATATTTATACCTCTTTCAAACCTGAATATTATACTGGAATCAGTAAGAGACCATTCTGAACCAAAAATGGGTTTAAGATAGCCCTTACGAAAGTGAAATGTGGCCTTAAATCATTCCCAGTATTTCATACTCGGTGGCGACTCCATCATTCTCCAAGTAGTCCTTGTGGTCTATCCGTACTCTCTACGGACTGTGAGCCCAACATTATCGTGGTCTCCGGCATCATAGGTATAACAATAAATTCCACTTCGCTGCCACAGATGGTGAGTCTACTGGGGATAGAGAATCGGTCCCAAAAAATGCCTTGTAGTATTAATGGCGAGATGGAGGTTAACCATGTCTTAATTTTATTGCATACCCTTTAAAACCTCGATGGAATTACATACCGTGAAATCGTTTTCACTCAAGGTGGTGAATAGTTATATGATGATAACCATCACTTGTTAGCATGTATCTTTGGGTATAAAAATGGTGCGTTCATTAGTCGATTGAACCCTTGGGTGAAGAGGCCTAATTGTGGACAAACCTTCGCCAATGAGAGCCTAAGCCTAAAGCTTGGACTAAGCCCACTTGTAAACCAATAGTTGTTTTCCTATAGAAATGGGCCTCCATAATGCTTGTCTTAGGGGATTAACCATTGTAAGTCATTTAATCCTTTTACTGTGGAATATAAACTTGTTGGACCTTTAACTGGGATAAGTTTGCGTTTTCATGGTTATTTGGTTAAATACTTTGAAATATCAATGAGCCAAATTTTATGAAAATCTTAATGGGCCTAGAATATTTAATTATGGTCCAAATGTGCTAAAAACAGGAGTTCGATACATGTACTGGCTTTCATCCAGAAGGGTGCGACTTTTTTTGGTCCATTTAGATATTTTTAAATATTTGAAAGCCCATCCCAAATAACCACGATTACTAAGGTTCCAATTCATCATTTCTAAATAATGGCACAATTCTCATAATAGGCTTAGTTATTTGTAAACTCATAAGAGATAATGAGTTTGTGTACCACTGTTGGTACATAAGCTAAGCCAAATCTAGGAAAGATATTGGACTTACCACGTGTGTGGAAAGAATAAGGGTGGAAGGGTATATGCTAATGTTTGAGCATTTCATGCATTGCATGCATCACTATAACCCTTTTTGGATGCAGTCATCATAGCGACACGTTGGGTTAGGAAAGAAGGTATATTAGTCAGAAGATAGTTAATATACTCATAAATGCCAACAACGAAGGTTCCCACATAGATCAATTGGAAGCCAAAATTGATAAAATTACAAAATAGTTGCGGAACCTGGCCAATGATATGTCTAACTTGACGTCATCTTAGGCGGTAGGGACTGAAACTGGTGAAAGGATGCATAAAGAGCCTATGAATAGGATAGTCGAAGGAACCCCTACTCTGGATTATGATGAAGACATGATTGAGTATGTTGTAGGCATGATGGCCAACTCGAAAGGTGAACTTCATAAAATGAAAGAACAAATGTTGTCGGTTGCCCAAAATATGAAGGGCATGCATGAAGACCTATTGGATTATGATGTTATGGAATTTGAGGAATAACTCCATTCTCAATTCAAGAATCCAGAAATGGTGAAGTTCAATGGGTACAGAGATCCGAAAGTATATCTCTTTCAATACGTATCGCTGATAAGTTCTAATGACTTGCCTAAGTGTCAGGTTCAAAAGATGTTTGGGATGTCGCTCGAAGGAGAACTTGTAGTATGGTACCATAATCTAGAGAATAAGTTGAAAGATGACTGTAGGGCATTGGTAGAAGAATTTCTGAATTAGTATGTCATGAATATGGAGATCGACATGTTGCTTCATGATTTGGAGAATACCAAGCATAAGTAGGATGGGAACTTCAAAGAATACATTGACAGTTGGAGAAGCCAGCTTTTAAGAATGCAAACACGGCCATCAAAGAAGGAACATATAAAGATGATCATTTAGGGTACCAAGCCCTCTATCTACAACAAGCCGATGAGGATGACCTCCATGATCTCTGACTTTCGACTGTTGAGTGAAACTATCATTGACATTGATGAATAAGAGACTAAGAATAAAAAATTCTATAGCCGAAATAGAAAAACTATTGATGGGCCTTTTGGAACGAAAGCCAGTCCTGCTGAAATTGCTATAATAATAAATCAGAGATTTTCAAACCTTAGCATACCTTTTTCAAAGATATTTGATAAGTTGAAGAGACAGACCTGTCGAAACACCAAGAGCCCAAACCATTACCAAACCTAATACAATTATACCTGCCTCAAATATGAAATCCAAGACCTTATAGACAATTAAAAAATCCTCGACCCTGAAAGAAACCAACCCGGTACTAGTAGAAACACCCTACCTAACCATTATGTTGTTCCACCACCACTATATATGATACACTGTGGCATGTCATAAGTGTTAGTATTCCTAGAACATGCCAAGGATCTTCTAAGCGTGATTTGTGTGTGAATTAATCAAAGAAAGTTGCGGAAAAACTCACCTTGATCGGTTTTAGGCTTTCAAAAATTCCTTTGGATGTAGTAGCTCGGAGCTTGAAATCGAGTTCCAAACTCTCGGGTGAGTTTCCCTATCACCTTGATTCACTCTTTATGTGCTAGCAAGAACAAATTTTGAAATAAAAATTTCTCCTCCAATAGAGCAAGTGTTCGGCATTTGAGAGAAAATGAGAGAGAGGATGAATAGTCCACTCTTTGTTTTCCATAAACAAACATATATATATATATATATATATATATATATATATATATATATATATATATATTAAAGTTGACTTGGTAAGTGTGTAATTAAAAATCCAATTTATTGTTTCCAACAACTTCCATCAAATGGATTGACCATTGATGTGAAGTAGTGGGTCCCACCACTTTGAATTCAAAATTCAAGTTGGTTCACACAACACACTTTGGGCCCGATTTCGTTTAATCCGATTAAACGAATTTTCCGTAGCGACGTAATTAAATCTAATTTAATTAAATAATAATGGCCAGCAAAATTATTACAGATGTCGCTTACGAATTAACTCCAAATTAATTCGTTCGCTAGAATTAAAATCCAATTTTAATTCCACATTGAAATCCAATTTCAATTAATATATCCGATATATTATTTTAGCCCATTAAATAAATTAAATAGAAAAATCCAATTTAACTATTAAATTTATTTTACCGATTAATTCCAAATTAATCGCGTTCTCTCTTCTTCACAAATTAATCCCAGATTAATTCTTGACGCAATTAATCCCAGATTAATTTTCTCTCTGTTATTTAATCCCAGATTAATTTTTTACCGTAATTAATCCTAGATTAATTTTCTCTCTCATAATTAATCCTAGATTAATTCTGTTTGAGTCAAATCTCATCGGTGAATCTTTGGGAAGCGACCCAAGAGATCCCTGGATATGTTGGCAGTAAATCTGGTTGTCGGACTATCCGAACACGTGCGTACCATGTCCCATGTTCTTATCGATTTACAAGACATGGTTGGCTTCTAGCAAAGCATCGTGCCAACCCAATTCTCCAAAAATATTCAACAAAGAATATGTAATCTTTATCAAGCGTAGAATACAGTGTATTGCGTATTACGATCTAGTATTGGATGTCACATGCTAGGCCTGGGGCTGGAATTATGTCTGCCCCGTACGAAGCATATATCGGATCACTAGAAACTAGTCTCTGTAATCAGATAATCATGACCTTGTCATACTATCCCGATAGCTGCAGCATTTAAGAGAACCAGTTCTGTATCCCTGCGTGATCATCATCTCCATATGATTGAAATGATACTTCCATCTTGACATCACACCCAATACACTATGATTCTCAGTATACCCTTAAGAGGCGTACATAGAACCTGTTAAAGCCCCGGACGACCAAAATCAAAGCGTACTGATTGTTGCAAGTATTAGCGATACAAGTCTCAGGTTAAGACCAAATACACCTACCCTGATTCGGATTCCCATAGACACATAGTCATACTACCAATGAGATTCCGAGGGGTCTATCCAAAACGAAGCTATTCCCGTACCATCGGTAAACAGAACCTCCTATCACACTTGCATAAGTATCCAATACTTAAATATATGACAACTATGTCGTTAAGCTTCCATAACGCGCACAAGTGCAATACTAGCCTATTCCGCATTATCGATGTCCAGTCTCGATAATACTACGACTAGGGATATTTAATGATCAAATCTTTCATGGATTAATATTGTCTCATATCTTATTAATTCGGAACTGATCATATGGACTTTTATCATTTATATATCTAAGTAATCCAATTACAAAATGATAAAAGAGCAATTTCCTTTGTCACATAGTTAATTTGTACAAAGAACACCATGTCTTTTACAAATAGTGATGCTATGGTCATAATTATCCAACAATCTCCCACTTGGCCTATAGCCAATCTCTCAAGTGTCCAACACATGAACTATGTACGGGTCGCTCATGTTTATGCTGAGATATCGCTTTCACCGCGGATATGCATAGTTACCATCTGAAATGATCTTTTGATCTTGACATCGCCACGATGTATGATCTCACGAATCAGAGGAAACCATCGAAGTATATACTTGGATCATTGATGAGACCGTAATTCCTTTGTCTGTGTTGTAGCCCAGCTCAGCTGCTAACAGAACTACTCATAATCCAATTAGGAATTTTCTAGACCCAAAATGCTTCTTTTGCTGCCTCAGCTGCAGCAATATAATCCGCTTTTGTTGAATCGACAACAATATCTTGCTATGAATATTTCGAGCTCATTGTTCCGTTGTTCAAACAAAATAAGTACCCTTAATGCAACTTACAGTCGCCTTTATTGTTTTGGAACCTTGCAACGGTGAATCCAGTCACCTCAAGTTCTCCATCTCCATAAATTAAGAAAGCATCATTAGTTCATCTAAGATACTAAAGGATGTTCTTAACATCAATCCAGTGACCATCACCTGGATCGGCCTGATAGTGACTCCAAATGCTCAAAGCATATGAGACACCAGGTCGCGTACATGTCTTTCAATGTGCGAGTTCTCGGAGAGTGCCAACAACTTTTAGATCTATCCTAGTAGATCTTTATTCCTAGAATAAAGTTTGCCTCTCCCAAGTCGTTATTGGAGAATTTTAATGAAAGTCAAGCTTTCACCGATTGTAATATGGGAATGTTATTGCTAAGAAGCAATACATCATCAACGTATAGAAAAATCATTGTCAGTGCGCTCTCACTAACCTTCTTATATACACAAGAATCATCATCGTTTTGAATGAAACCATATACCATTATGATCTCATCAAAACGTTGGTTCCAAAAACATAATGCTGCTTCAATCCTTAAATGGATCGATTTAACTTGCAAACTTTGTTTGCATATTTTGGCGCGACAACACCGTCAGGGTGTTGTATAAAACATCCTCCAAAAGGTTTCCGTTAAGGAAAATGATTTTAACGTCCATCTGCCATATTTCATAATCGAAATATGCAGCTTTAACAAGCATTGTCCGAATGGATTTAAGCATGGTAACGGGTAAAAGGTTTCGTCGTAATCGACACCATGTTGATGATGATACCCTTTCGCTACAAGCCTAGCTTTGTACGTTTGTATGTTGCCATCCATGTCAGTCTTCACCATGAAGACCCATTTGCTACCTGTAGGCACAATGCCTTCTGTCACATTAACCAGTGTCCAAACTTGGTTGGTGTACATGGAATCCATTTCGGACTTCATGACATCTTGCCATAAAGCGGAGTCGATACCTTGTATTACTTCCTCATACGTAGCCGGCTCATTAGCCTCAATAAGATTAATATCTACATAAGGCGAATCAGAAACCCATACCTCTCAGGTTGTTTTATGACTCTCTCTGATCTACGCGGTTCTTGTGTATTAGAAGATTGTGGTACAGTCTCATCCTTGATGAACTATTCGTGTTCCTTAAGGAATTCGGTGCCAAGAACAATATCACTACGATTTTCATCGAGTTATACTTTCTTCCCACTTACCACTGCATATAGGATTTCATTTTCAAGAAAAACAGCATGGAGAGCAACTAATATCTTTGTTCTCTTGTGAGTTGTGGAATTGATTTCCCTAGGATAACTAATTACAAATAGGCACTTATCCGATTTGGGTTCTAGTTTGGTACCATCCAAACGTTTAATTATATGCCCAACATACCCAAATCTTCAGGAATGAGAAACCCGGTTTCTTTCCTGTCCATATTTCATATGGGGTCTGTCCAACAGACTTTGTCGGAACCTTATTCAAAATAAGTATTGCACTGTTCAATGCGTATTCCTAGAAGGAAATTGGTAGCTCAGAACGAGTCATCATTGACCTTACCATGTCCAACAAAGTTCGGTTTCTCCGTTCGGACACACCACTCAATTGAGGTGTTCCGGGAGGAGTCCAATGTGAAAGAATACCATACTCTTTCAAGTAATCGAGAAACTTATTGCTCAAGTATTTTCCACTACGGTCCAACCGTGATGTTTTAATACTTTTGCCAGTCTGTTTTTCTACTTCGTGTCGAAACTCTTTGAATTTATCAAAAGTTTTCGATTTGTGTTTCATAAGATACACATAACCATAACGCGATGCAACATCCGTAAAGGTTACAAAGTATTCATATCCACCTCTAGCTTAGCTAGACATGGGCCCACTTACGTCACCATGAACGAGGGCTAACAGCTCGGTGGCTCGTACACCTTTTACCGTTAAAAGGCGTTTTAGGCACTTTACCTAATAAACAAGATTCGTAAACGTCATATGATTTAGGATCAAATCTGTCTATGTATTCATTCTTCAAAAGAGTGGATATATGAGTCTTGTTAATGCGTCCCAGACGACAATGCCACAAATAAGTCTCATCTGATTTACTCAGTTTGAGCTTTTTTGTTTGTCATATTATATGTTTGAGATTCATTTATATTCAAAATATAAATATTGTTATTCACATCTAATGTGTATATCTCAATATCATCTTTATAAACAAAACACCTAGTGTTCTGGAACGTAAAGGTATACCCGCAACGGGTTAAACTAGGTACATTATAACAGTTTCCTAATTTAAGTACATGCCCAAAGGGCAGTTCAAAACTTAGGTTCCCACAGCCAAAACAGCGACTCTCGTCCCGTTTCTGACTTGTAGGTCGATCTCATCTGAAGCCAGTCTCCTGCTAATCAGCAGATCCCGCACATAAGTACATATGTTTATACCACATCCAATATCAAAAATACATTTTTTAAAAAACTAGTAGTGGACACGTTTATTCTAATAACAAACATACTTGAAGTCGGAGCCTTGTTCGCCTTCACTTCCTTCATGTCTGCGTTGTCCATACAACAGTCATGCTTCCAATGACCTCGTTTGCCACAGTTTAGGCAGACATATTGGGATATGTCCTTTGTCTTCCCAGAAGACTGTGACGATTTTGCCTTTGCCCTTTTTCTTCACACCCCAGAAGCCTTCGGCCAAGCCTTAGCCTTATGGGATGTCGAATTAAGATGCGCCTTGCGCTTCTTGCTCTTTTGGAAGCTCTAGCTCTGCCTCCTCGAGCATAGCCATTACCTCTCCAAGAGTTTTCTCTTGGTTCATGATGAACCAGCCCCAGTATTCGGGCAGAGACTAAAAGATCAAATCTTTGAAAGTCTCGGCCTCGTAGGTAATGCCCAGCTAACCTAGTTGTTTGATGTCAGCAATCATCTGTGACACCTAGTGCTCGACAGATGTACCCTCTGACATACGCGAGCGAAAGAGCTTCCTTTGCAATTTATACTTCTAAGATCTAAGGTTAGATCTATGAAGATCCTTTAATTTCAACATCATGGTATAAGGATCTAATTCTTAGTTCCGATGACGAAATTAAGGAGTCATTGCGGCAAGCATAACAGATTGAGCACTAAAGTTATCATCACGATGAGTCTTCCTAAGCTCATGCTCTACTATTTGCTTAACTTCGGGCTCAGGTTCCGAGAGGATTCTCTATCCAATAGAGTAACTTCTCAGCTCCCAGGACTATCCTGCGATTCATTTCCCAATCTGGAAAATTTACGCCGTTAAAGACATTTTCACCCAGGATTATGTCTTTTACGCTAATCTTTCAGCCATCTCAATTGCAATAGTCCAACTATTCAATCAACGATTTTGGGTACACTCAAAATGCAATGATTACTATAGTCTGACTATATAACCAACTACAAGTGGAGTATTGTCATGTACAGTCTAACTGTTTAAAGAAAGCAATATTAAATATTAGTCCAACTAATATATATTTATAACAACGATAAATTAAAATAAAAGAGCGCGTATTGGCAAGTATTTAAACGAAATTGCAAATTTAATACTTGCCTCCCACTATTTTTCAGAGAGCCTCTAACCCTCTGTGGAGTACTCGGGAAACCTAGTTTCCTAGTGGACGAGGATCCCGTTAAAAAACACATAACCTTGACTTTGGCAAACAAGTTGTATGAAACTTAACTAGGTAGATCTCTAAGATCAATTGGATCCCATCCAATTCCTAGATCCAGTAGGTAGACCTCCAAGTCCGAAACATATATCAAATATATGTAAATATATCCGATATATTTCCTAACATTTTCCTCTGATTCAACTAAGCCTTGGCTTTGGCTTAACAAACTTAATGATTCCAGTTAAGCGTGACCCATTGACAGTGGGATAGCTTCGTAATCCACGTCGATGAACTAGAAGTGACCTTGACTTTGGCCAACAAATCACAACCACCCAAGACATGCGATATAGAACAAATCTTTCGTGGTTCAAACACTTCCGCGATGGACATTGATCTTGACTTTGGCCAACAAACCAATGCCAATCTTGGATCTTGAGAGAGAACCACTCAATGGAAGGAAAACGCTTAATATTTTATGAGGGTTTTTCGCGTAATTGGCAACCAATTTATTATCTTTGATTTGGTCTCATCATACACCCTTAAGCATGCATTCTAAAAGCATAATAAGGCCCGAATAAATTATTAATGATATGCGGATGGATATATAACAAATTTGTTCCTATAACAAATCTCTTTCTTTCCTCTCTCACGCTAGCACTATTCATACTTCTAACCAATTACATAATACATTAAAAAAAAACCTCATTTTCATTAAGGGGAATTGGTGAGAAGAGAAATACAATGAGAAAAAAGATAATAGGCTGGACACACAGGTCCAATTTAAATAAATTCTAAATTTATTACAATAATTTCCAAAATTGCCCTCACCCTTCTAATATCCATCCGATATACATTATTCATACAATACATCCAAGTATTCACACAAAGCATGTTATTCAATCAATCTAATCCAATTAATTAATTAATCTTTGAATTAATGATCATCCAATGTTCAAACAACGATTTGATTTGCGCGAGTCCAACTCTTTTAAGAATAAATACTCAAAGTACGTATTCTTGAATTATATCGAACTACAATTTTAAATCCAATTTAAATTGTATCCAATACTAATTCAAATTTCATTCCAAATTAAATAATTACACTTATTTATGTTCCTTTTAGAGTTAGATTCTAAATCCAATCTTAATGGTCTCAAAGGCCCAATTAACATCCAATGTCAATTTAATTAAAGTCCAATGGGCTTTTAATTAATTCTTAAGGCATGGGCTTTGGCCAATATGGATCAAACCCAAATGCCAAGGCCCAATTAAGGAATCACCCTTTTTGCCAAAAATCAATTTAGGCCCATTAGGCTCAATTAAATTATTAAAGACTTAATTATTATATTTGGACTTTATGGAATGGTTTTAGGCCCAATTTGGATCCAATCCAATTGTCTTAAACCAAGCTTGGCCCAACCAATCTCATTAAGCCCAAATACAACAAAATTAGCCCAATCCAATTTTAATGACTAATTTATTATTAACATAATATTCTAAATATCACATTAATTTAATTAAAGTTTAATTTTCATAATTAATTAGTTAAACTAATTTTTCCAAAATATCAATTAAACTAATTAATCATGCTTTAATTATCCAATTTATGTCCAACACAAATTGAAGCAAAACAACTCATTCCATGCTTATGGTTCACGACATTTGGGCATAATAACAATCAATTTTTGATTTCAATCCAATTAAACCAATTAATCAATTTACATATCATGCCATAAACCCATCCAATAGTCTAATTAACAAACAAATCACCATGAACTCTCTTATGGTAGTTTCGGCCATGGCTAGGGAATTAGGGAAATTTTTATCCAATTCATTTTCTCAATTCCTAAGATGCATAAATCTAATTCATCATCTTCTAAGCTCAACCAAACAACCAATTTGATGAAATCATGCTCAAAACATAAAAATCCCAAATTAAAGTATATAAACCCTTGGTTCAAATCAAGCTTAGATCTCTTTTTGATACCATTGTTAGTGTTCCTAGAATATGCCAAAGATCTTCTAAGCGTGATTCGTGTGTGAATTAATCAAAGAAAGTTGCGGAAAAACTCACCTTGATCGGTTTTAGGCTTTCAAAAATTCCTTTGGATGTTGTAGCTCTGAGCTTGAAATCGAGTTCCAAACTCTCGGGTGAGTTTCCCTATCACCTTGATTCACTCCTTATGTGCTAGCAAGAATAAATTTTGAAAGAAAAATTTCTCCTCCAAGAGAGCAAGTGTTCGACATTTGAGAGAAAATGGGAGAGAGGATGAATAGTCGACTCTTTGTTTACCAAAAACAAACACACACACATATATATATATATTAAAGTTGACTTGGTAAGTGTGTGTAATTAAAAATCCAATTTATTGTTTCCAACAACTTCCATCAAATGGATTGACCATTGATGTGAAGTAGTGGGTCCCACCACTTTGAATTCAAAATTCAAGTTGGTTCACACAACACACTTTGGGCCCGATTTCGTTTAATCCGATTAAACGAATTTTGCGTCGCGACGTAATTAAATCTAATTAAATTAAATAATAATGTCCAACAAAATTATTACGGAAGTCGCTTAAGAATCAATTCTAAATTTATTCGTTCGCTAGAATTAAAATCCAATTTTAATTCCACATTGAAATCCAATTTCAATTAATATATCTGATATATTATTTTAGCCTAATTAAATAAATTTAATAAAAAAATCCAATTTAACTATTAAATTTATTTTGCCGATTAATTCCAAATTAATCGCGTTCTCTCTTCTTCACGAATTAATCCCAGATTAATCTTTGACGCAATTAATTCCAGATTAATTTTCTCTCTATTAATTAATCCCAGATTAATTTTTTCCATAATTAATCCCAGATTAATTTTCTCTCTCATAATTAATCCCAGATTAATTCTGTTCGAGTCAAATCTCATCAGTGAATCTCTGGGAAATGACCCAATAGATCCCTGAATATGTGACAGTAAATCTGGTTGTCGGACTATCCGAATATGTTCGTACCATGTACAACGTTCTTATCGATTTACAAGACATGGTTGGCTTCTAGCAAAGCACCGTACCTACCCAATTCTCCAGAAATATTCAACGAAGAATATGTAATCTTTATCAAGCGTAGTATACAGTTTATTGTGTATTATGATCTAGTATCGAATGTCACATGCTAGGCCTGGGGCTGGAATTGTGTCTGCCCCGTACGAAGCATATATCGGATCACTAGCAACTAGTCTATGTAATCGGATAATCATGAAATTGTCATACTATCCCGATAGCTGCAGCATTTAAGAATACCAGTTTTGTATCCATGCGTGATCATCATCTCCATATGACTGAAGTGATACTTTCATCTTAACATTACACCAAATACACTACGATTCTCAATATACCCAAAAGAGACGTACACAGAACCTGTTAAAGCCTCGGACCACCAAAACCAAAGCGTATGACTGAAGTGATACTTTCATCTTAACATTAGCGATGCAAGTCTCAGGTTAAGACTGTTAGGAAAATCTACGGTCCCGAGGATCGATTAAAGTGATGAAACATACATGTGAATAAAAGAAGAAGTTGCGGAATACTTACATCGATCGGTAGAGGCGATGCGGTGAAGAACAAAAATATTTTATGCCCTCATTGAGCTCTCGGTAGTGAGTGTTTTTGGTCTCCAAAACTTCGGCCATGGATCTCCATTGATGCTCCAAGCTTGGTGAAGTGATTCCATGCTCACAAGTGGGTTTCTCTACCACCTTCGCAAGACTCTAATGTGTGCTAGCACTCTTTGAAAAATTTCCACAATCTTTCTTTTCTTCTTTGTTATCTCTCGACAGTGGCAGTGTTTTGGAGAAGAAGAAGCAGCCCATTTGGGCGTGAAGGAGAGAAGAAGGAGAGAAAATGTTAAGTGTTTTTGTTCTTGGAAATTAAGTGTATCTAATACACAAAATCAAAAGTCAAATGCCAAATAATAAAGAAATGATAAATGTCTTTCAAGCCATCAAAAGCTTTCCAACAACTCACATCAATCACTTAATCAAGTGACTAGTTGTCACATCACTCAAAGTGATAAGTGATTTGACGCTTGATGTGACTTGCGGGCCGCACTTGATTTCGAAATACGAGTACGCTCGCAAACACTATCGGACTCGGGTTCGCTAATTCCAAATTAACGAATTTTCCATTGCGATGTAATTAAATAATTATGCCCAGCAAAATACTATTCACGTCGCTAATGAATTAATTCTAAATTAACTCGTTCGCCCGAATTAAAATCTAATTTCAAGTCCGCATCGAAATCCAATTTCGAATAATATATTGAATATATTAATTTATCGATTAATTCCAAATTAATCGTTTTCTCTCTTTTATTAATATTTTATCCCAGATAAAATATCTCTGTAATTAATCCAATATTAATTTTCTCTCTCATCTAATTAATCTCATATCAATAAAGTGTGAGTCATACGTCATCGGTGAATCTTTGGGAAGTGACCCATGAGATCCCCGGATATGTTGGCAGTAAATTCGGTCGTCGGACTATCCGAACACGTACGTACCTAGTACTACGTTTTACCGATTTACAAGACAAGGTTGGCTTCTAGCAAAGCGCCATGCCTACCCAATTCTCTAGAAATATCCTTACAGAAATATGTGATCTATATCAGGCGTAGTATACGAAGTATTGCGTATTTCGATCCAGTATCGGATGTCACGTGCTAGCCTGGGACTGGAATTGTGTCTACCCCGTACAAAGCACATATCGGATCTCTGGTAACTAGTCTCTATAATCAGATAAACATGACCTAGTCATTTTATCCCGATGACTGCAATACATCAGAGAACCAGTTCCGTATCCTACGTGACCATCATCTCCACTATGACTGGAGTGATACTTCCGTCTTGACATCACACCCAATACACTACGGTTCTCAATATACCCAGCAGAGGCGTACACAGAACCTGTTAAAGCCCTGGACGACCAAAACCAAAATACATTGATTGTCACAAGTATTAGCGGTGCAAGTCTCAGGTTAAGACCAAATACACCTACCCTGATTTCAGACTTCCATAGACACATAGTCATACTACCAATGGAATTCCGAGGGGTCTATCCAGAGCGAAGCTGTTTTCCATACCATCGGTAAAACAAAACCTCCTACTACACTTGCATGAGTATCCTATACCCAAATATATGAGAACTATGTCGTTATGCCCTCACAACGCGCACAAGTGTAATACTAGTCTTTTACGTATTATCGATGTCCAATCTCGATAATACTCTGACTAGGGATATTTAATGATTAAACCTTCATGGATTGATACTGTCTCATATCATCTCAATCCAGGAACTAATCATAAGGACCTCCTAACATTTATACATCTTGGTGATCTAATCACAAATGATAAGAGATCAATTTCCTTTGTCACATAGTTAATTTGTACAACAACACACCATGATCTGTACAAATAGTGACGCTATAGGTCATAACTGTCCAACAATCTCCCACTTGGCCTATAGCCAGTCACTCGAGTGTCCTACACCCGAACTATGTACGGTACGCTCAAATTACTGAGAAAAGACTTTCGTCAGCGGATTTGCATGATTATCATCTAATGCGATTTATACGATCATCACATCGCCATGATGTATGATCCGAACGAATCAATGAATATCGAAGTATATATCTGGATCGTTGATGAGACCATTAATTCTTTAGCCTGTGCTGAAGCCTAGCTCAGCTGCTAACAAAACTGTATCTAATCTAATTAGATTTGTTATCGATCCAAATAGCTTCTATTGCTGCCTCAGGTGCAGCAATAACCCCTTTTAGTGTTTATTCGGTAACAGTATCTTGCTTGGAAGATTTCCAGCTCACTGTTCTGTTATTCAAAATGTATAGTACCGTTGTTACGACTTATAGTCATTTTATCGGTTAGGAAACTTGCAGCAGTGATCCTAGTCACTTCAAGTTCTCCATCTCCATAGTATAAGATAACATCCTTAGTTCCTCTAAGATACTTAAGGATGTTCTTAACATCAATCCAATGACTATCAATTGGATTGGCCCGATTGTGACTCCATATGCTCAAAGCGTATGAGACACCAGGTCGCGTACATTTATAATGTACGAGTTCTCGAAGATTACCAACAACTTTAAATCTATCCCAGTAGATCTTTATTCCTAGAATAAAGGTTGTTTCTCCCAAGAATTCTACGAAGAATTTCTTTATGAAAGCCAAGCTTTCACCGATTGTTTTATGGGAATATCATTTCCAAGAAATGACATATTATCATTATTTTATATAGGACATTCACTGTCAGTGCGCTCCCATTAACCTCCTTATATACACAAGAATCATTTTCGTTTTGAATTAAATCATACACCATTATGATTACATCAAAATGATAATTCCAAGAACCCAATGCTTGCTTCAATCCATACATGGATCGAATAACCTGCAAACCTTGTTTGCTAGTTTCGGTACGACAAAACCGTCAGGATGTTGAAAACATCCTCCAAAAGGTTTCCATTAAGGAAAGCGATTTTGGCATTTAGCTGCCATATTTCATAAATGAAACATGCAGCTTTAGCAAGCATTTTCCCAATGGATTTACCGTGGCAACTGGTAAAAGTTTTCGTCGTAATCGACACAATGTTGATAATGATACCTTTTCGCTACAAGCATAGCTTAGTACGTTGGTATGTTGCCTTCTATGTATGTCTTCCTTGAAGACTTATATAATACCAATAGGCACAATGTCTTGTGGTACATCAACTAGTGTATAAACTAAGTTGATATACATGGAATCCATTTCGGACTTCATGACACTTTGCCATGATAGGGAGTCGATACCTTGTATCACTTCCTCATAGATAGTCAGTTCGTATTCCTCAATAAGATTGACATCTATATGAGGTGAGATCAGAAACCCATACCCCAGGTTGTTTCCTGACTCTCTCCGACTTACGTGGTTCTTGTGTATTCGAAGATTATTGGTATAGTTTCATCCTTGATGAACTATTTGTGTGTTCCATTAGGATTCGGTGCCTGGAATAGTATTACTCCAATTTTTCATCGAGTTTTACTATCATCCCACTTACCACTGCATATAGGTATTCCTCTTTGGAAAACCGCATGGTGAGCAACAATTAAATTGTTCTCTTGTGAGTTGTATAAGTACTATACTTTTGGTTTCCCTAGGATAACCTACAACTTAGGCACTTATCTGATTTGGGTTTTAGTTTGGCATCATCCAAACATATGCCCAGCATTCCCAAATCTACAGGAATGGGAAACCCGGTTTCTTTCCTGTTCATATCTAATATGAAGTCTGTCAAACAGATTTTTATGGAACCTTATTCTAAATAAGTTTTGCACTGTTCATGCGTATCCGTTGAAGGAAATGATAGCTCAGAGCGACTCATGATTAACCTTATCATGTCCAACAAAATTCAGTTTCTCTGTTCGGACACACCGTCGGGATGACGTGTTCCGGGAGGAGTCCTCATTGAAAGAATACTATACTCTTTCAAGTATTTAAGAAACTTATTGCTTAAGTATTTTAATCATGGTCTGACCATGACGGTTTAATACTTTAGCCGATCTGTTTATCTATTTCGTTTCGAAACTGTAAAAGTTTCCGATTTGTGTTTCAAAAGAAACACATAACCATAACGCAATGCCACATCCGTAAAGGTCAATATTAACAAGGGCTAACAGATCGGTGGCACTAACACTTTTACCAAGTAAAGAGTGTTTTAGGCATTTTGCCCAATAAACTAGATTCGTAGACTTTATTTGATTGGAATCAAAATAATCCTAGTACCCACTCTTCAAAAGTGTGGGTATGCGAGTCTTGTTTAATTGTGTCCCGGACAACAATGCCACAATTAAGTTTCTTCTGATCAAATCAGTTTGAGCTATTTGTTTGTCATGTTATACGTTTGAGATTTATTTATATTCAAAATATAAATAATGTTATTCACATCTAATGTGTTTATCTCAATATCATCTTTATAAAATAAAATACTTTAATGTTCTAGAATATAAAGGTATACCCGAAACGGGTTAAACCCTGATATAGAGATAATATTTCTAGTCAAACTAGTTAGATTGTAACAGTTTCCTAATTTAAGTACATACCCGAAGGGTAGTTCCTAAACTTAGGTATCTACGGTTAAAACAACGACTTTCGTCCGTTTTCAATTTGCAGATAAATCTCAACCGAAGTCAGTATCCTGCTCATAGCAGATTCTGCACATCAGTATATATTTATGTACCACATTAAGTATTTAAAATCTAATTTTAATACTAGTAGTGAACATAATTATGACAAACATATTTAAAGCCGGAGCCTTGCACCATCTTTAATTCCTTCATGTCTGCATTGTCCATACGGCAGTCACGCTTCCGTGTTCCCGTTTGCCACAATTTAGGCAGACATTTTGGGATATGTCATTTGTCTTCCTAGAATATTATAATGATTTTGCCTTTGCCCTTTTTCACACTCCAGAAGCCTTTGGCCAAGCCTTGGCCTTCTGGAATATCGAAGTAAGGTGCGCCTTGCGCTTCTTGCCATATTGCAAACTTTGGCTTTGTCTCCTTGAGAATAGCCATTAACTCTCCAAGAGTTTACTATTGCAATTTAATACTTCTAAGATCTAAAAATAGATCTATGAAGATCCTTCTATTTCATTATCATACTTTAAGGATCTAATCATTAGTTCTGATTAAGAAATTAATGAGTCTATTTGGCAAGCTTAATGGATTAACCACTAAAGTTATCATCACATGAATCTTCCAAAGATCATGCTCCACTATTTGCTTAACTCCGGGCTTAGGCCTAATATGTTATTTTATCAAATAAAGTAACTTATTAGTTTCCAGGACCATCATGAAATTTTATTCCCAATTTGAAAATTAAAGTCGTTTAAACACATTTTCACCCAGGATTATGTTTTAAACACTAATCTTTCAATTTATCTTGATTCTAATAGTCCAACTATTTAATCAACGATTTAGATACTATTTATTATAATGATTACTATAGTCCAACTATTTAATCAACTATAATTTAATAGGTTAAATTCAATTATATTAATTACTATAATCCAATTATAAAATCAACTATAATTAAAAAAAATCAAATATATTGATTACTATAATCCAATTATATAATCAACTATAAATGAAATAGTTTGAATACAGTCCAACTGTTTATTAAAACAATATTAATTATTAGTCCAACAAATATATTAATTTATTGACGAATAATTTGATATGAGCGCATATGGCAAGTAACTAAACGAATATTGCAAATTTAATACTTGCCTCCCACTATTTTTCGGCGAGCCTCTAACCCTCTGTCGAGTACTCGGGAAACCGTGTTTCCTAGTAGGCTAGGATCCCGTTAAATGTCACACAATCTTGACTTTGGCCAACAAATTGTATGATAATTAACTAGGTAGATCTCTAAGATCAATTGGATCCCATCCAATTCCTAGATCTAGTAGGGGGACATCCAAGTCCGAAACATATATCTTATATATGCCAATATATCCAATTATTGCCTAACTTTTTCCTCTGAATCAACTAAGCCTTGGCTTTGGCACAACAAACTTAGTGATCCCAGTTAAGTGTGACCCATTGACCTTGGAAAGCTTCGTAATCAATGTCGATGGACAAAAAGTGATCTTGACTTTGGCCAACAAATCACAACTTGGACAAGACACCAATATTCAACAAAGCCTTCGTGATTCAAACACATCCTCAACGGACAAAGGCCTTGACTTTGGCCAACAAGCCAATGAAAGTCTTGGATCTTAAGTAAGAATCACTCAATGGAAGGAAAAACGCTTAATATTTTGTGAGGGTTTTTCGCGTGCAAATTGGAAACCAATTTATTATCTTTGTTAAGGTCTCATCATCATACACCCTTAAACATGCATTCTAAAAACATAATAAGGCGCATATAAATAAAATAATAATGATATGCGGATGGATACTTAACACATTATTCCTAGAACAAATCTCTCTTTTTCCTCTCTCCCGCTAGCACAAGTATTGCTTCTACCCGTTACATAACACTTCTAAAGAAACCTCATTTACATTGAGGGGAATAGGTGAGAAGAGAAATACATAGAGTCAAAGAGGTAATAGGCTGGACACGCAGGTCCAATTAATAAATTCTAAATTTATTACAACAATTTCCAAAATTGCCCCACCCATCTAATATCCATCCGATATACATTATTCATGCAGTTCAACCATGTATTCACACAA
The DNA here is from genome assembly GCA_019454045.1 of Zanthoxylum bungeanum. Lineage (NCBI taxonomy): Eukaryota > Viridiplantae > Streptophyta > Magnoliopsida > Sapindales > Rutaceae > Zanthoxylum > Zanthoxylum bungeanum. Next base: position 197,764 of record SKCR01037530.1, read on the forward strand.
GCATGTTATCAATCAATCTAATCCAATTAATTAATCTGATAATTCATGACCATCCAATGTTCAAACAATGATTTGATTTTGCGCGAGTCCGACTCGTTTTGCGAATAACTACTCAAAGTACGAATTCTTGAATTAAATTAAACTACATAATTAAATCCAATTCAATTTGTATTTAATACTAATTCACTATTTAATTCCAAATTAAACATTACACTTTATTAACGAACCTTTACGACTTAAATTCCAAATGTAATCGTTCCGGGTCTCAAAGCCCGATTAACATCCAATGTTAATTTAATTAAAGTCCAATGGGCTTTCAATTAATTTCTTTAAGGCATGGACTTTTGGTCAACTTGGGTCAAACCCAATAACCAAAGCCCAATCAAGGAATAACCCCATAAGCCTATAAATCAATTTAGGCCCATTAGGCCCAATTAAAATTTTAAAAGGTCCATTTAAGTCATAATTGGACTTTATGAAAATGGTTTTGGGCCCAATTGGATCCAACCAATTTTCCTAAACCAATCTTGGTACAACCAAGCCCATTAAAGCCCAATAACAACTTTTCAAGCCCAAATACAATTTAAGCCCAACATAATTAAATTCCAAAATTTCAAATTCATAATTTAATTACTCAAAGTGTAAACCATAATTAATCAACCAAATCAATATTTCCAAAACATCAATTAGCCTAATTAATTATGCTTATCAACATTAAAACATGTCCAACACATTTTAACAAAAATCAAACCCATATACCATGCTATTTTGTCTCGGTAATTAGGGATTTATATGTCCAATTTTAAATCCAATCGAATTGAATCCAATTCAACATTAAATCAACATTCCCAATTGATTTCAAGTCATCCAATGAATCAAAAATCGAAAATTCCAAGACATTAGGGCAAGCTTCATATTCGGCCAAGCCAATATTTTTGGGCAAAATTGTTCCAAACAATATTTCATGAAATTGATCTAATCAAACTTCAATTAACCATCATTTAAGCATACTTAATCAAACAATTTAACCAAATCATGCTCAAAATCAATTTACCCAATTTTAACCCTAAATCAAGTTCATGTTTTTAACTCGCTCTAATACCATTGTTAGGAAAATCTACGGTCCCGAGGATCGATTAAGGCGATGAAACATACATGTGAATACACGAAGAAGTTGCGGAATACTTACATCGATCGGTAGAGGCGATGCAGTGAAGAACAAAAATCTTTTCCGCCCTCCTTGAGCTCTCGGCAGTGAGTGTTTTTGCTCTCCAAAAATTCGGCCATGGATCTCCATGATGCTCCAAGCTTGGTGAAGTGATACCATGCTCACAAGTGGGTTTCCCTATCACCTTCGCAAGACTCTAATGTGTGCTAGCACTCTTTGAAAAATTGCCACAATCTTTCTTTTCTTCTTTGTTATCTCTCGGCAGTGGCAGTGTTTTGGAGAACAAGAAGCAGCCCCTTTGGGCGTGAAGGAGATAAGAAGGAGGAGAGAAAATGTTAAGTGTTTTTGTTGTTGGGAATTAAGTGTATCTAATACACAAAATCAAAAGTCAAATACCAAATAATAAAGAAATGATAAATGTCTTTCAAGCCATCAAAAGCTTTCCAACAACTCACATCAATCACTCAATCAAGTGACTAGTTGTCACATCACTCAAAGTGACAAGTGATTTGATGCTTAATTTGACGCTTGATGTGACTTGCGGGCCGCACTTGATTTCGAAATACGAGTGCGCTCGCAAACACTATCGGGCTCGGGTTTGCTAATTCCAAATTTACAAATTTTCCGTTGCGACGTAATTAAATAATTATGCCTAGCAAAATCAATATTCACGTCGCTAATGAATTAATTCTAAATTAACTCGTTCGCCCGAATTAAAATCTAATTTCAATTCCGCGTGGAAATCCAATTTCGTATAATATATCGAATATATTAATTTATCGATTAATTCCAAATTAATCGTTTTCTCTCTTTTATTAATATTTTATCCCAGATAAAATATCTCCGTAATTAATCCCAGATTAATTTTCTCTCTCATCTAATTAATCCCATATCAATAAAGTGCGAGTCATACGTCATCGGTGAATATTCGGGAAGCGACCCATGAGATCCCCGGATATGTTGGCAGTAAATTCGGTCGTCGGACTATCCGAACACGTACGTACCTAATACTATTTTTTTACCGATTTACAAGACAATGTTGGCTTCTAGCAAAGCGCCATGCCTACCCAATTCTCCAGAAATATCCTTACAGGAATATGTGATCTATATTAGGCGTAGTATACATAATATTGTGTATTTCGATCCAGTATCGGATGTCACGTGATAGGCCTGAGGCTGGAATTGTGTCTGCCCCGTACGAAGAACATATCGGATCTCTGGTAACTAGTCTCTATAATCGGATAAACATGACCTAGTCATTTTATCCCGATGACTATAGTACATAAGAGAACCAGTTCCGTATCCTACGTGACCATCATCTTTAATATGACTGGAGTGATACTTCCGTCTTGACATTACACCCAATACACTATGATTCTCAATATACCCATCAGAGGCGTACACAGAACCTGTTAAAGCCTTGGACTACCAAAACCAAAGTACATTGATTGTCGCAAGTATTAGCGGTGCAAGTTGTTGAATTTTTCTAAGGTCCCAAGATCAAATCAAGACATGAAATAATGCGTGAATACATCAACGGAGGTAGCGGAATACTCGCATTGATCGGTTGAGTCGATTGGAGACGAATGAAGGCCAAAAACGCACTGCCTTGCTCACCCCACTGCAGCAGCCCACTGCCCTACAAAACAGAAATGTGATGAGTGATAAATGTATCACTATTTCCCACTCATTTAACTTAATGTTTTGTATAGTTTCTTGAGTTTTGTGAATATTTTGATGTGTTTTGTGTTATTTTGTAGATAAATAAAGTTTCAGGACATTCTGGAGGTGATTTGAAGCAAAACTGTGAAATTTGGTGAAATTTGTCAAAAAGGGTATTTTGGTAATTTTGGACGTCCCGACACAAATTTTGGTAATTTTGGACATCCCGACACCGAAATAAAGTTTCAAGATATTCTGGAGGTGATTTGGAGCAAAATTGTGAAATTTGGCGAAAAGGGTATTTTGGTAATTTTGGGCATCCCGACACCAAGGGTATTTTAGTAATTTAACCACCATGCCACGTGTCAAAGATTCGACGAGCCGTCATTTTTAGCACACCATGCCACGTGTCGAAAATTCAGCGATCCAAAAAAAATAATAATAAAAAAATAAAAATCAGAAAAATAATAAAAATTCAAAAATCAAAAAATAATAATAAAAAATTAGATTTTTTTGCCTATAAATAGATTTCGAATTTTTAGTTTCAAATGTACCTCTTCCTCTGAAATCCTTATAAATAAAATAGAGTTCTTCTTATTTTCTTCTTTTATTCAGTTTTATTTACGCTTTGTAGTAGTAATTATATCCATCCATGAGGGGGTAACCTCTTCATGCTGAGGTAATAAGGTAATTCTTTTACTATTGCTTTTTAGATTAATCTCCCTTAAAATATGATATATAAACTATTTAAAATCAGATTAATAAAGGATACCGCCATTCCGGACGGTTGGTTATTTAATTTAATCTGGTTAACCTGACTTAATGAGGATACCGCCACACTGGACGGTGGTTTAAGTTTATATTTTTGTTCCGCCTTATGGCTGGTATATTTGAATTTGACTTAATCAGGATACCGCCATTCTGGACGGTTGGTTTAAAATATCACAAGTTAATATATTATTATTTTATGTGAGATATCTAAATAGTATATAGTAGAAGTTATTTCATTTTACCTTAGCATTTCATTTATTTATTTTAATTATTTTCTGCAATTTCATTTTTTGTCTTTTAAGTTTATATCAGCTTTAGTTATGTGTTGTAACTAAGTTAAATATCTAGGGTTGTGATTAAATCTAATATCACCGGATTTAAAAAGGGTTAGATTATAGTTGGGGTAATTAAAAGAGTTATTTGTTGAGTCATAATCTTAATGCTTTTTATTAACCGATCACTAATAAAATTGATTAGGTAAACTTAAAATGAACTAGACATAGGGATTTTAAGTTTAAAACCTTAGTCTCAACAACCCACGATCTTCCTTAAGGATAGATAAACCTTTAATAGATTTCCTTACAGGATAGGAATATACCTGTCGGGCGGGGGTAGTCTTAATTGGAACTTAACCTTAATGAATCTAGGTAATTTAATTGACATAGACATATGGTTCAATTGGATTATACTAGGTATTTGTAAATGATCATTCGGAAGAGGCTTTTACATAATTTAGTGTTCCAGATTAATAATTCAATATTTTACCCAACTATAATATAACTACTTCATCTTTTAATAGATATTAGAAAGATTCACAACCCTAGATCTTTAAGTCTTTTATTTTCCTTAGTATTTTCTTGTGTCTTTTTATTTTTATTTATTTTGCAACGCCACATTCAACCAAACAAACAAACAATCTCTCTATTCTCCATTTAATTAGATATTTGTAAATAAGTAGATTCAACAATTAATAACAATAGTAGGAATTAAGTCCTCGTGGGATCAATATTTTTATACTACTTGAACGATACGTGCGCTTGCGTTATACGTGTGTGTTTACGCCGGTCAAGTTTTTGGCGCCGTTGCCGGGGACTTATTTTTCTTGAGTTGTTAATTTTAAAACTATCTAAATTACTCATATCTAATTTTCTTTATTTTATTTTGTAATTTTATTTCTTTTGTTTTCAGGTGATTAAAAAAAATGGAACACTATTGGGAAATTGAGAAATCACGAGCTTACAAGAAGATACACCCCAAATCTGGGAGCAACACAGTCCAGTTTTCTGAGGCCTGTTGTTCAGCCCAACGAATATCACTGGATGCCAGAATCAAGCAATACTACATTTGCTCAACAGAATGAAATGGGAAGATGTGTAATTTGTGATGGTAACCACCCAAGCGATCAATGTATTTACCTTTCAGAGTGGCAGAATTTTTGGAAACAACCAAGGTATGTAGAATCATCACATTTTTCATCTTATCCATTATCTTCCTTTGATTCTTATCAAGAACCAGAACCATCCGAGGAGATCAATTGATTCACATGTTCAAAGAACAAGAAGCTCGATTTGATGCACAAATTCAGAGTAACGCAGAATCCATACAAAGAATGACAGATCAGATCAGACAATTACAGAAAACCAGAACATCATACCTCAAGAACCAGTTTCAGATGACACTGATGAAGCCTTCGAGAACCAAAAATCCACGATGACACCTTAGCAAAAGAGGAGGCTGAGGAGAATCAAGAACCAGAGGTATCAGTTCAGGAACCCGAACCGACAAAGTCTCGATTTGATTTCTATTTTTCAGATTCTGACGAGGATGAAACTGAGCTGTTTTTACCAACTGCATCAAAAATTGAGGATGAAATTCTGTATTCTCAAAATGAAGATCTTGGAGATTCCATTGCACAAATGTTTGATGAAGATCTACCTGAGCCAATCATTTCAACCAGATCAGAGATGAAGACCTAAAAACTAACATTTCTCCTCAGGTTAACAATTTTGAAACATGTATTTCACAGATGACAGATGAAGAGTTGAATGCAGAAATTTTCAAACTCATCTGTGAAGAAAAGGTTGGAGCAAGAAACAGAGCAAATGGAGGAGCAAATGTCTGACTTTATTAAGATCCAGAGCATTCAGGAAAAACATCGCTGTTTTGGGGAGTACAAACCAAAGAAATCAACCAGAAGCTTGACAGAATGGAACTTCCATTCCAAGTCAAGCACCATACAAGACCTCCTGATTTTCTTTATTTCTTTTCAGGAACCACTGGAGCAACAAAGATTAAAAAGGTGGCACAAGCACTGAATGAGACAAAACTCTTTTTGCCACTTTACCGTTGGAAGAGACCCTTCAAAGCAACGCTCACGGGATTGTCTTTAATCGGACATCCAAAACGACGCTGAAACCTCCTTGACAGATAGATTTCAATCACGTCTGGCTGAAGACGAAAAATTTAGCGCTAGCTGGGAGGCAACCCATTTAACCAGGTACGATTTTCTAAACTCTTCTTCTACTTTTTAAGACATTGGGGACAATGTCTCATTTAGGTTTGGGGGTGAGGACTAGTTAATAGTACTTGTTTGTATTGTGTTTTTATTTTTAGTCCAAAATTTTTCGAAAAATACAAAAAAATTAAAAAATTAATAAAAACAAATGGCATATTTAAGCTAGGTGATGATTTGGTGTCTTCCTTCACTCACTACCTTTTTATAAGGAAAAGCTGTGGAGGCACCTAGATAATCATTCACTTGTAGCGTGTTGTGACAGACTAGTTTGGAGGACTCGTTGTTTATTCCTGACAACAAGCGATAAGAGCCTAAGGGGCTAGGGTACTTAAGTGAGCCTCGCTCCACCTTCCCTCTGGGGAATCTACAACGGGAAGTCCATTCGACAGTTAGTCACACACCATAAACTGAGTCTTTGATTAAACTTTTTTTTTTTAAAAAAAAAAAAAAAAAAACATGTAAATATAGTTTTATGACTAGTAGAAATATGTGGTTGTTATGTTGACTAAAAAGATGAAATTGGTAAGAAATAGCTGTGTAAGGAGTTTCCACTCTTGAGACGTATTTCAAACCTAATTCGAAACAAGTTAATTTTTGTTTTTCACTTTTGAATTATTAAATCTGTAAATTCTCCATAAAACTGACTAAAATGAATCTTCATATACTTAGTTAGCAGATATTATCAACATACATAGTAACATACAGACATGAGCTGTATTAAAAAGTTTGTAATATTTCGTGCTCTAGTTTAATTGGAAGAAGCATTTATATTAGTGATGGAATAAAAAAAAAAAAAAAAAATAATAATAATAATAATAATATACATCTGAGATCCGAGTTATTAAGTCTGTAAGGGTATTTTAATACCTAATGCCCTAAAACCAACTGGTTTGGGAGTCATTGGCCCAAAGCTCGCTACATGGATCAAAAATGATGAAATAAAATATATATATATAATATCTGAAGTCTGAGTAATTAAGTCCATAGGGGTGTTTTTAACACCTGATGCCCTAAAGCCAACTGGTTTGGGAGTCACCGACCCAAAGCTCGCTACATAGATGGAAGGTATTGTATATAAATAAAAAATAGAGAAAAGAAAAAATCAAAGAAAAAATCAGAAAAATCAGAAAATTTATTCCATTACTACAAAAGGTGTGAAATCTGATAAAACTTTAGGACAAAAATATTACTCTCTTATCAACTGCACTTATGACTGTTATGGGCGAATGAGTTGTTTAATATTATGTTGGCTGTGTATATGGAGAATGGTAAAAATAATAGGAGAATTTACTTATTCAGTAATTTAAAATGAAACAAAACAACTAATAACTTGGAGTAGAAGTTTCACATGATTAGTCACTAACTTCTTTATTTCTCTTGTCTTTTTCTTTTGTGTGCATTAGTTTCACTACTCTTTTTACTTTTGTAATATGTTTGTGGGTATCATTGCTGTAAACCTTCACGAGACTACAACTCGTCCACTAGGGACACCTAGGGGTTTAAAGGCTTGTTGCATATGCTAAATGCAATCGTGATCCCTACGAAAATGGCTTAGTTAAATTTTATTATGTTATTTTATTTTGTATTTTGCTCGAGGACTAGCAAAATGTTAGGTTTGGGGGTGTGATGAGTGATAAATGTATCACTATTTCCCACTCATTTAACTTAATATTTTGTATAGTTTCTTGAGTTTTGTGAATATTTTGATGTGTTTTGTGTTATTTTGTAGATAAATAAAGTTTCATGACATTCTGGAGGTGATTTGGAGCAAAACTGTGAAATTTGGTGAAATTTGGCAAAAAGGGTATTTTGGTAATTTTGGACGTCCCGACACAAAAGGGTATTATGGTAATTGTCCCGACACCGAAATAAAATTTCAAGACATTCTGGAGGTGATTTGGAGCAAAACTGTGAAATTTGGCAAAAGGGGTATTTTGGTAATTTTGGACGTCCCGACGCAAAGGGTATTTTGGTAATTTTGGGCGTCTGCCACGTGTCAAAGATTCAACGAGCCGTCTTTTTTAGCACACCACGCCACGTGTCGAAATTTCAGCGATTCAAGAAATAATAATAATAAAAAAATAAAAATCAGAAAAATAATAAAATTCAAAAATCAAAAATAATAATAAAAAATTAGATTTTTTTGCATATTGATTTCGAATTTTTAGTTTCAAATGTACCTCTTCCTCTGAAATCCTTATAAATAAAATAGAGTTCTTCTTATTTTCTTCTTTTATTCAGTTTTATTTACGCTTTGTAGTAGTAATTCTATCCATCCATGAGGGGGTAACCTCTTCATGCTGAGGTAATAAGGTAATTCTTTTACTATTGCTTTTTAGATTAATCTCCCTTAAAATATGATATATAAACTATTTAAAATCAGATTAATAAAGGATACCGCCATTCCGGACGGTTGGTTATTTAATTTAATCTGGTTAACCTGACTTAATGAGGATACCGCCACACTGGACGGTTGGTTTAAGTTTATATTTTTGTTCCGCCTTATGGCTGTATATTTGAATTTGACTTAATCAGGATACCGCCATTCTGGACGGTTGGTTTAAATATCACAAGTTAATATATTATTATTTTATGGGAGATATCTAAATAGTATATAGTAGAAGTTATTTCATTTTACCTTAGCATTTCATTTATTTATTTTAATTATTTTCTGCAATTTCATTTTTTGTCTTTTAAGTTTATATCAGCTTTAGTTATGTGTTGTAACTAAGTTAAATATCTAGGGTTGTGATTAAATCTAATATCACCGGATTTAAAAAGGGTTAGATTATAGTTGGGGTAATTAAAAGAGTTTTTGTTGAGTCATAATCTTAATGCTTTTTATTAACCGATCACTAATAAAATTGATTAGGTAAACTTAAAATGAACTAGACATAGGGATTTTAAGTTTAAAACCTTAGTCTCAACAACCCACGATCTTCCTTAAGGATAGATAAACCTTTAATAGATTTCCTTACAGGATAGGAATATACCTGTCCGGAGCGGGGGTAGTCTTAATTGGAACTTAACCTTAATGAATCTAGGTAATTTAATTGACATAGACATATGGTTCAATTGGATTATACTAGGTATTTGTAAATGATCATTCGGAAAGAGCTTTTACATAATTTAGTGTTCCAGATTAATAATTCAATATTTTACCCAACTATAATATAACTACTTCTTCATCTTTTAATAGATATTAGAAAGATTCACAACCCTAGATCTTTAAGTCTTTTATTTTCCTTAGTATTTTTTCTGTGTCTTTTTATTTTTATTTATTTTGCAACGCCACATTCAACCAAACAAACAACAATCTCTCTATTCTCCATTTAATTAGATATTTGTAAATAAATAGATTCAACAATTAATAACAATAGTAGGAATTAAGTCCTCGTGGGATCGATATTTTATACTACTTGAACGATACGTGCGCTTGCGTTATACGTGTGTGTTTACGCCGGTCAAGTTTTTTAAAACTTAACCGGCGTAAACACACCGTATAACGCAAGCGCACGTATCGTTCAAGTAGTATAAAATATCAATCCCACGGGACTTAATTCCTACTGTTGTTATTAATTGTGATACTATTTATTTACAAATATCTAATTATAGGGAGAAGGGAATTGATTGCTTGAAATGATTTGATTTGTAGATTTACTAAATAAATAAAAAGACAAAAGATAAAAGAAAATACTAAGGAAAATAAAAAGACTTAAAGATCTAGGGTTGTGAATCTTTCTAATATCAATTAAAAGATGAAGTAGTTAAATCATAGTTGGGTAAATTATTGAATTATTAATCTGGAACACTAAATTATGTAAAAGCCTCTTCCGAATGATCATTTACAAATACCTAGTATAATCCAATTGAACCATATGTCTATGTCAATTAAATTACCTAGATTCATTAAGATTGAGTTCCAATTATGACTACCCCCCCGCCCAACAGGTATATTCCTATCCTGTAAGGAAATCTATTAAAGGTTTATCTATCCTTAAAGAAGATCGTGGGTTGTTGAGACTAAGGTCTTAAACTTAAAATCCCTATGTCTAGTTCATTTTAAGTTTATCTAAATCAATTTTATTAATGGCCAATTAATAAAAAGGCATTAAGATTATGACTCAATAAATAACTCTTTTAAATTACTCAAACTATAATCTAACCCTTTTAAAACCGGTTATATTAGATTTTATCACAACCCTAGATATTTAATTTAGTTACTATACATAATTAAAACTGATATAAACTTAAAAGACAGAAAATGAAATTGCAGAAAGTAATTAAAATAAATAAATGAAATGCTAAGGTAAAAGGAAATAACTTCTACTATATACTATTTAGATACTCCCATAAAATAATAATATATTAACTTGTGATATTTTAAACCAACCGTCCAGAATGGCGGTATCCTGATTAAGTCAAATTCAAATATACCAGCCATAAGGCGGAACAGAAATATAAATTTAAACCAACCGACTAGAATGGCGGTATCCTCATTAAGTCAGGTTAAACCAGTTTAAATTGAATAACCAACCGACCTAGAATGGCGGTATCTTTTTATTAATTCAGATTTTAAATAGTTTATATATCATATTTTAAGGGAGATTAATCTAAATAGCAAAATAAAAGAATTACCTTATTACCTCAGCATTTCATTTATTTATTTTAATTACTTTCTGCAATTTCATTTTTTGTCTTTTAAGTTTATATCAGCTTTAGTTATGTGTTGTAACTAAGTTAAATATCTAGGTTTGTGATAAATCTAATATCACCGGATTTAAAAAGGTTAGATTATAGTTGGGGTAATTAAAAGAGTTATTTGTTGAGTCATAATCTTAATGCTTTTTATTAACCGATCACTAATAAAATTGATTAGGTAAACTTAAAATGAACTAGACATAGGGATTTTAAGTTTAAAACCTTAGTCTCAACAACCCACGATCTTCCTTAAGGATAGATAAACCTTTAATAGATTTCCTTACAGGATAGGAATATACCTGTCGGGCGGGGGTAGTCTTAATTGGAACTTAACCTTAATGAATCTAGGTAATTTAATTGACATAGACATATGGTTCAATTGGATTATACTAGGTATTTGTAAATGATCATTCGGAAGAGGCTTTTACATAATTTAGTGTTCCAGATTAATAATTCAATATTTTACCCAACTATAATATAACTACTCTTATCTTTTAATAGATATTAGAAAGATTCACAACCCTAGATCTTTAAGTCTTTTATTTTCCTTAGTATTTTCTTGTGTCTTTTTATTTTTATTTATTTTGCAACGCCACATTCAACCAACAAACAAACAATCTCTCTATTCTCCATTTAATTAGATATTTGTAAATAAATAGATTCAACAATAATAACAATAGTAGGAATTAAGTCCTCGTGGGATCGATATTTTATACTACTTGAACGATACGTGCGCTTGCGTTATACGTGTGTGTTTACGCCGGTCAAGTTTTGGCGCCGTTGCCGGGGACTTATTTTTCTTGAGTTGTTAATTTTGAAAACTATCTAAATTACTTATATCTAATTTTCTTTCTTTTATTTTGTAATTTTATTTCTTTTGTTTTCAGGTGATTAAAAAAAAATGGAACACTATTGGGAAATTGAGAAATCACGAACTTTACAAGAAGATACACCCCAAATCTGGGAGCAACAGTCTAGTTTTCTGAGGCCTGTTGTCCAGCCCAACAATTATCACTGGAATTCAGAATCAAGCAACACTACATTTGCTCCAACAAATGAAATGGGGAGATGTGTAATTTGTGATGGCAACCACCCGAGCGATCAATGTATTTACCTTTCAGAGTGGCAGAATTTTTGGAATCAACCAAGGTACGAAGAATCATCACATTTTCTATCTTATCCACCATCTTCCTTCGATTCTTATCAAGAACCAGAACCATCTGAGGAAGATCAATTGATTCACACGTTCAAAGAACAAGCAGTTCGATTTGATGCACAATTCAGAGTAACGCAGGATCCATACAGAGAATGACAGATCAGATCAGACAATTAATAGAAAACCAGAGCTATATACCTCAAGAATCATTTTCAGATGAAGCCTCAGAGTACCAAAACATTTCACGATGACACTTTAGCAAAAGAGGAGGCTGAGGAGAATAAAGAACCAGAGGTATCAGTTCAGGAACCCGAACCGACAAAGTCTCGATTTGATTTCTATTATTCAGATTCTGACGAGGATGAAACTGAGCTGTTTGTGCCAACTGCATCAAAAATTGAGGATGAAATTCTGTATTCTCAAAATGAAGATCTTGGAGATTCCATTGCACAAATGTTTGATGAAGATCTACCTGAGCCAATCATTTCAACCAGATCAGAGGATGAAGACCTAAAAACTAACATTTCTCCTCAGGTTGAAAATTTTGAAACATGTATTTCACAGATGACAGATGAAGAGCTGAATGCAGAAATTTTCAAACTCATCTGTGAAGAAAATGTGGAGCAAGAAACAGAGCAAATGGAGGAGCAAATGTCTGACTTTATTAAAGATCCAGAGCATTCAGGAAAAACATCGCTGTTTTGGGGAGTACAATATAAAGATATCAACCAGAAGCTTGAAAGAATGGAACTTCCATTCCAAGTCAAGCACCATACAAGACCTCTCCTGATTTTCTTTCTTTCTTTGCAGGAACCATTGGAGCAACAAAGATCAAAAAGGTGGCACGAGCACTGAATGAGACAAAATTCTTTTTCCACTTTACCGTGGAAGAGACCCTTCAAAAGCAATGCTCACGGGATTGTCTTCGATAGGACATCCAAAACGACACTGAAACCTCCTTAACAGATGGATTTCAGTCACGTCTGGCTGAAGACGAAAAATTTAGCGCTAGCAGGGAGGCAACCCATGCAATTGTTGTAATTTCTGTTTTTCATATTTTGTGTATTTTGTTTGAACTTTTTAATTTTGTGTGTATTTTTTGTAGGGAAAGGCACAACGGAGAATTTTAAGACAGAAGAAATTGTGTTTGGCAATTAAAGAGGAGAAACAATTCATTACGATGGCTGAATAAGGAATAAAATCTTAAGACGCATCCTAATGAATTTATATACCAAACAAGTGGCGTATTGCATACACAATTCCGTTGCCTTAATTATTGCTTTGATTTGCTTTTCTTTTGTACTTATCTTTATTTTCGTAGACAGGATCCAGACTTTTTGACCTTTCACGATTTCTTTTGTTGTTTAGCTAACAATCGTCCTCTGGAAGATACTTGTGCTATTATTGTATTCACCCTTTTCAGGTACTATAATTCAGCCCGTCATTGCACTTTTGAAGGCATCCAGTTTGAGAAAGAAATACATAAAAAATGGAAGCCACTTCAAGAAGACGAGTTGAGACATCTGTGTT